>PPON03000039.1:0-104068 GCA_003708525.3 Monosporozyma unispora | reverse complement strand
GTTAGGCAAGAATAAAGGAACCATTATCACACACGACTGCATTTTATCTTTTTTTGGAATTTTCTAGTAGTGCTTTAAAATCAGACTAATTGTGTAACCGTTGGGGTGATACGTATTGGGAATTGATAAGAAACGATCTGTGGAACTATAGTTTGTCTGAAAGAAAAGTTAGGCCTTTGGAGGAATTTATTAAAATGTTATTGAGGTAACCTACCCTAGAGATTCCAGCTGTTAGAATTACTCCTTATTAAAGCATTTCATTATAGTAGAATTATGGTCGACACTGGTCTTTATAAGAACATAACCCATAAGATCTTCAACTCACATACTATATTCTACATCATGATATCTCTTCTTCTTTATTACTAATATTTATAGTTAGATATATTAACGAAAACACCGGCTTCTTTTATCTTTTTCTTCAATTGTTCTATATACTAAGTGGTTTCTAACCATCCAGTCACCAGATTATTTCCTGTCTCTTAATATTATCAATTCATATATAACAGCCCCACCTCTTATCTCTCATTTATTTATTTTCGATATATTTTTATAAAATCAAGGACACATAATAGTCATAATACACCTACAATCTAACAATTGCACAATATAATATTTAAAACAACATGTTTGAATCTAAAAATTCAAATATCAATAATCCATGTTAAAAAATCATTTTTACCAATTCGTGCTTTAGAACTTTGTCACTATTTCATTTTTTGATCCTGGATATATATTTTGGTCTTTTCATTGGTTAAAATATTGATATTTTATATATAAATCAAATCAATATATTTATTCAGGTTTACAAAAATTGTGATTATATATATGGGTACCATATAATCCCCCATTCTTGTCATTATATAATAGATAAATATTTGTTTTAGAAATGTGCCAACATTGTACGGTAATTTGATGACTGATGCAGTAGTTTTCAAACCATACATTTATAATTGATAGACACTGTTGGTTTATTTAGTGACAGGTTCCTTCCCCGAATTTATTTATTTACTTTACCCGGTTTTTTCCTGAAATTTCGAAGATCACTTGATTTCAAAGTGTTAAATAAAGAGTGAAATATATATTAATCCTTTAGGAACATTTGATCTGAGTAGTAAGCTATTCAATTGAAACGATCCTAAACAGCTACATTGCTATTCAGCTGCCCATAAATATGAGTGAAGTTAAACCACAAAAGCGTGATATTACCGCTAAAGATGTTTTATGGTATATTCCAAATCAAATTGGTTATGCCCGTGTGATCACAGCCATCCTATCATTTATGACTATGCAAAGTTATCCAATTGCTACTGCATTCTTCTACACAACTTCCTGTTTATTAGATGCTTTAGATGGTACTGCTGCCAGAAAGTATGACCAATGTAGTGGGTTAGGTGCCGTCTTAGATATGGTTACCGATAGATCTACTACTTCTGGTATGATGTGTTTCCTTTGTATTGCTTATCCACAATATGCAGTTTTCTTCCAAATCTTATTAGCTATCGATATTTCCAGTCATTATATGCACATGTATTCTGCTTTAACTGGTGGTGCTACTTCTCACAAACAAGTTTCTGCCGAATCTTCTAAATTATTACATTTATACTACACTAACAGAAAAGTTTTATTCACTGTTTGTTTCTTCAATGAATGTTTCTACGCTGGGTTGTACATGATGGCCTTCCCAGACCATTACACTTTTGGTAAATGGATCACTATTGTCAGTACCCCATTGTACTTATTTAAGCAATTCGCTAATCTTCTTCAATTACAAAGAGCTGCTTTAATCTTAGCTAATATCGACGCTAAAGCTGCCAATGAAAAGAAGGAAGGTAAAAAATAAGCAGAGTGTTATCCCATTGATTTATTTATTTTATAACACCCAAAGACTAGCATATATACTTTATATCTAACGAATTCATTTTGTAAAAGTTTCTATCATTGTTTATTATTTGATGTATTTATTTACATGAAATTTTATTTCTTTTTCTATCACCGCGGTTTTTTTTCTTCGGTCAGTTTTGTTGATCTCACGAATTTTGAAATGAAATAAAATAAAAGATTCTTCGAGTAGACGTATTTTATCAATTGACGTGTTTTTATTCTTATGATTCAAGATTCGGACTAATATAAATAACAACTGAATAGAGTTATAATTTATTATCTTTGCTTTCTGTAATTTGTTTTCAATTTTACTATTTTATTTGATTTGTTTTTCGAAGACTCATTAGAACCGACGAAGTAGAGATTTTAGTAAGATTAAAAATTAATTGCTATTGTTATTTTTTATTATTTCTAATATTTGAACTAAAGTCAATTGTTATCCATTGCTATTCTCCTGATGAAGTTTTTGGTCGATTTCTTAACAGGGTTACCTCAACCTGTTTTCGTGAGAGATACTGTGATCCCCTTTTTAGTGGAACATAATATTCTTACCTCTAAATCTGTGTTGGACAATTTACACACCATTTTATTCACCACTTTGTTTTATCACATTGTTTATTTAATTGGTGCATACATTGTCTTTCCACCATTGTCAAGATGCAAGATCACTTATGATGAAAACCATGCTAAGACTGAAGAAATTAGAAAACATATCCACGACACTCGTGAAAAGAAGATTAAACATTTATCCATCCAAGCTTCTATCCATTTCATCTCTTTCTTACAAACTTTAGTGGTCTTATACCTTTCCTTTGTGTTTTTCTTAAACCCAGAAATCTCTGGTAAAGAAAGTTATCCAGATTCTGATTCCAGAATCTTTGGTGAAGTTCGTGAAACTCAATTAGTTTGTTTATTCGGGTTAGGTTATTTCATTTGGGATGCTTACATTTCTGCTTGTCATTCTACTTTAGCCTTCACTATCCATGGTATTGTCTCCACTGGTGCTTATTACATTGGTATGAAACCATATTTACAATACTACGCTCCAGTGTTTTTAATGTTTGAATTATCTAATCCATTTTTAAATATTAGATGGTATGGTTTGAAATTCTTCCCATCTGACAATAAGATTAGTGAAATTATCTTATTGCTTAACAATTTAATCTTAATGTTAATTTTCTTCTTTGTTAGAGTCTTATGGGGTTGGTATCAAACTTATATGTTAATCACTGATTTCTGGACTGTTCGTAATGACCCAAGATTTATTTTGATTGATACCATTATTGTGGTTACTTGTAATTTGACTATTGACGTATTGAATGTCATTTGGTTCACTTTAATGTTAAAGACTGCTATTAAAGTTATCACTGGTTCCAAAGACAAGAAGAAGCCATCAAAAGAAAAAAAGACTAATTAGAGAAAAAGAAAAGTTTCAAAATTGATTTTCTTTTATGTATGTTCTTTCTATCTATACTTTACTATCTTTATAGAATTGTTATATATATAAATTGTACTAGTTACTTGAAATAAATGTTTTATGATGTATTACTTTATTGCATTTTAACCACTTTCAAAATTTGACACCATTAAATTATTAAGAATTAAAAAAAAGACAAATTTAAGAAATTTGATCTTGAATTCGATGAGTAACGATTTACCCCACATCAAAAAGGAGATAAAAAAAAAACACACGTCCCCCGTTGCTGAATTTAATATGTCAATTAGTAAAGAGTTATATAAGAAAATATTAATTCCTTTGAATAAAACGAAGAATTTACAAAACTCAATTAATAAAACCTCAAATTTAGTGTCTCCTTTGATAACGAATTTTGAAAAATGGTCAGGTAAACAGATTAAGTTACAAAATAATGAAATTGAACCTATCAATTTACAAAGTAATGTTTTCGCTAAGATTCTTGCCTCTCCGGTAAGATTGGATCGTGTGAGCAAGACAAGATTACCTCAATTGTTGTTGAATCAATTGAACTTAAATCTAAAAGATAAAGAATTGAAATTAAGTGGGGTGAATGGGCTTAAAGCGCAACATTCATATGTTTTAAACTCATTTAAAATATTACAGAAAAATGTTAAAGCTGCCGCTGGTATTATTCCATTACATGTACTTTCCTCTGGGAAAATGAATCAATCAGGTTTGAAAATTGATGTCTCCAATGTATTAACCTCGTTTAAAACAGACCTCTTGGGTGAAGTTACAAGACAATTGTTTGAACTTAAACCAAATCCCCAAGGTGATATAAAACTTATATATGATAAAGCAAACCACCAGACAGTGTTCTTCACTGAGAATTCGAAGGGAAGTATCCAAATTTGTTTCAATCTCTCTTTATTAGACGCTTGTGAACCCTTGCATAAAGCTTGGGAAAGTGACTCTATACACATTCTTTCGAGCGAGAACATTACTCTTTTAATCCAGTTATACAAGTTACTGAAACTCATCGAGCAAAACTGAACATCAATTCCTCTAAACAGCAATAATGGCAACATTCAATACTGCAATAGGTTCTTCCATTAAGCAAGATTCCTATTGTCCACCATTGTCTTAGACAAAGAGAGGTTTTGTATTTTGCGGGAAAAAAGTGGGATTACTGAAAAATTTCCCTTTTAGTGCGCTAGGTCCCTCAAAAGATTAATCACCAATTGATGGAAACTTATGAAAACGATGAGATTGAACATCACTAAATAAAATATCGACTTGAACAACGTTAACGCCCCACCACTGTGTTGTCCTCGTTTAAAATTATATTGGAGTTTGGTACTCTTCACTGTTTATTTAAAGCTGGATTATAAGAAAGCCTAAACCACTAAATTGATCTGGTTTCCTTAATTATTTTTATCATTATTATTTATTTTTTTTTTCATTGGAACAAGAAACAACTAACTGGTTTAAGGGTGAAGGCAAACAACAATAAGCAGCCACATTAGATCGCTATGTTCTTTGAATTTATTTCGGCAAAGTTATTCGACCTTTTCAGGATCACTGTGCTACTTCTCATAGGGTCCATATTCATACAAACAATAGTGGGATATGCATTATCGGCTTTAGTACGGTTTACAAAGATCCCATTAGATACATTTTCCTTTGGTTATATATTTGGTCTATCCATTCGACGAATTAAAATATCATCAAAGGCCTTTAAGTTAACTATTGGTCGGATATCACTCTCATTAACTTGGAGTCCCACTATTATATTTCATGATGTAGATATCACATTGTTAGAAAACAGCACAAAGAAACATTCAAAGACAACACATCCATTTGGAGAATTTGATCAAGAGAAAGATGCACTCACATTTAAAGTTACTGATAGACGATTGAGACTCTTTAGAATGTTGGCAGTTGTTAACAGTCTGTTTCGAAGAGTTAATATAAGATTACAAGATAATACAGTGATAAACATAAACATGATTTCCATGACAATAATTGATAAAATTGATAAACAAATTGGTGCCGATATATTCCTTTACAATCTTAAGAATCCAAAGAATAATGAAAAGATTAATCATGCCGGACTTAATATTAAATGTAGCATTCAAAAGGGTGTTCAATTACCAAATAAAGAAACACATATGACATTATCCAATTGGAGTTGTTCACTGAAATTAGGTGATACGTCATTATATATTCCATTAAGAAGAAGATCTTCTGATCGTAAAGATATACAGAAAGATATTAAACAAATGGATAAAGAAGAATTGGTGTCCATGGGACAAGAAACGCTACACGCCCAAGTTACTCAATTTATCAAGTCTTTAAAACATGTCTTTAAAACTTTGCATTTCATTGATATCAAGATTGAAAATTTGAAACTGAATTATGCCCATGCATTCTCTGTAAATATTTCCAGTATTCAAATATATTTAGAAACCATTGATATCTTTAACAATGGTATTTCAAGATCAATTTTGCCTTCAGAATGTTTCCCGTGGGGTGAATATGAAATTTCTCTTTCCACTAATGCTGTTGTAATTAAAGTTGATAAGATTTCAATTTTACGTGTACCATTAATTAATTTAATAATAACAAGTAATCTTCTATTACATTTTGCAGAAGATTTACCATTATCCAAAACAATAATATCTTGTAATACTAATATCATCAATCCATCACTTTTTGCAACATTAGATCAAATCATTCATTTAATTGAAACGTATAATGATTTATTGAAGAAGTTTTCATCTCCAACACAAACAAAGATAAAACCACAATCAGATGATAATAATCCATTAAAATCAATTGAATATATTTGGTCTTTGGAATCACATCCTACTTTTACTTTTGAATTATCTCTTTCAAATTTTAAATCAATCCTTCAATTAAACAAACACAAGAACCTTATCTTCAAGATCTTTAATATTCAAGGTTTATTGGGTCGTTTAAATAAACAAATTGATATTAATGGAGATGAAGTTGAAATTATTGCCAATGATCAGTCCTTTTCAGCAAGCGCTCAGAATTTGAAGAAGACATCTAATTTTTTCAAGATAGTAGGGGCTGAATTTGCATATATGGAAACATCATGTAACGATGCACTTATTTCAATTCCTATTTGTGGCTTTGAAAGAATTGACACTTTTGTCCATGAGGCAGAAAAGAAGAAGCTTAACGTTGAATCCACTTTAAGACATTTTTATTCATCATTCGATAACTTAAGTGTCTTGGATACATTAAGTAAAACAGTTGGGAAGATACATAAAGCTCTTCCAAAATTACAATCTGAAACAAATGTTGCCCCGATCAATAATACAAAGACATCTTCCCCAAACTCATTTTTAAAATCATTCCAGTGGAATCTAAAATTTAGATTTAAAGATATTTCTGTATCTATGGTATTGGCTAAGTATTTGCCAAGGTTATTAGATCCATTGGAAATAGATGGATTGAATTTGTCAGAAGTTCAAAGAGGTGTGAAGATTATATGCCATGAAGCTCAGTTGAGAGTCGATGAAAGTGGTAAGCGTGTTTCTATCATAGACGCATCATTAGATAGAATTATGGACGGGGAAGATCGTCAAAGTGTCTCGGATTCTTTAATTCACTTTTCGAATTTTGATATCAATATCGACAACAATGACAATTTGTTTTTTATTCTACCAGTCATACTTATAAAATTTGATGTTAATGTTTTGTGGTTGATATTTTACATGATTAACATTATCCACAATCACTTACCACAGAAGAGAATACCTGTTAAAAAGATAAGTAAATCTGGTTCCAAGAATATCTTAGAAAGAATAAATGTTGATATTACTAAGATTGTCTTAGATATAAGATTACCACATGAGACACCACTTCTTTTTGTGCTTAAGAATATAGACTACATTGGGAAAGAAACAACATTAGGTATTGGGTCCCTTTCAGGTCAAGTGGAGTCTGTATATATCAAGAACAGATTAGTATATGTATCACTATTGGAAATGGAGAACATTTTAATCAATATCCGTGAGGTATTGAAAAATAAATCAATAGTGATAAATGCCAAAACCATTAGTTTACATACCGAATACCATTTCAAGGTTTATTTGATTACTGACAATATTGTTACGTTCTATAAATCATTTAAACAACTGAGGTCGGCTTTTGCTGATACAAGTGAATATAAAAGAGTATATCCTAAGCAGCAAAAACCAGTCGCGTTACCAGATATTCAAATATTGTCAGATAAATTTATGATTGATATTGAGGAAGATCCATTTGAACAAGAATTAGGTTTGATTTTCAAAGTTGGTGTTCTAGAACAAAGAGAAAGATTACATATGCTAAATGAACTTGATAAACAAATTAAAGAACTTAACTCTAAGGATAATACCCCAGAAGGAAGTATTCTTTATAATATCGATGAAAGGGTACAATCTCCGGGAAATCCAGAGTTTGAAGAAATGGCTTATACTAAGTTGATGGAACACTTTTCGGCCTCTTGGATAACAAGATATAAAAAGGCCAAATATGTTTTCCAAGGTATGCCTGCTAAAATAAGATTACACGAAGAATTGGGGGTCAACTACACAATTTTCTCAAGAGAAGAGACATCTACTGTTGCTAATTTGATCATTGAAAATATGCATTTAAAATTTGGTACTCCCTCCTTTCCACTTGATTCCTACGATGAATTTCTTTACAAATATGGTAAAGGGATACCGAAAGAAACGTTGTACACTCTGTTAATTATTATGGGTATAAACTTCAAAACTGACCTTTGGGAATTAAGATTACGTGATTATCCACTGCCTGTTTTGTCTTTCCCAAATACCTCAACTAAGGGTGATATTGTATTTTGTGAACAAATGCCGGATGATATGGCATTTCACACTATATATGTTCCGTTTGTGAAATCTGCGTCAAATGATAAATATACAGAAATTAATTCTATATATGGTTCCCATATCATAAGAACTATGAACGCTGTTAAATCTTTTGCAAACTGTAAGACTACAATTAAGGCAGACACACCAGTATGTATAACATGGGGTAAATCTCTTCAACCGGGTTTTGAATCTTTAATGATATGGTTTGATTATTTGACAAAACCAAAATTAGATCCCTCTGCCAAATTAGGTTTTTGGGATAAATTTAGATATCTTTTCCATGGTAAATGGATTTACGAATTTGCTGGTAATACAGGCCTTCATTTAAATATTAAAGGTGCTCATAATCCTTATAAAATTGCAGATGAAGGTGCTGGTTTAACTTTTTGCTGGAATGGTGACACTACGTTAGACATTCATGGCTCATCAGACCCAAAAGAACTTCTAAAGATTGAATCTCAAAAGTTTCAACTGGGGATCCGTGATTTTACCGTTACAAATAAATTTGATAAAATATTGATGAGATTAAATGGTAATGTAGTGTGGAAAATGGGTATGCTTTTTGAAAAAGGTATTTTTAAACAAGCGGGAGAAACTCCTAGAGAAATTCCAACCCGTCCTCATCATAATATCCATCTGGTTAATCCAGAATTGGTTACCGATATCAAAGATTATGATTCGTACGCAGGTTTCAGAAGTGCATTTATCCATATGTCCTTTGGGGTGTACTCATCCAAGAAGGGTTCCACTAATAGTATTTATTTGGCACCTCAAGCGGTAGGACATTTCCTAAAGTGGTGGGATTTATTCAACACCTATACGTCTGGACCTATTAGACAAGGGCCTTTATTCACTGACTTACTTCAAAACAAAACTAAGTTTGGGCGTTCGTTATTCACAATAAAATATCAATTACATGTAGAACCACTTAATGTTGTTTATGTTTACCAACATATCTTAACTCAATATGTTAATCATAAAGAGGCAAGAAAGGAATTTACTGGTATTAAGGGTAGATTCAACTCTCTAAAGATTGATTTACATCAAAGGAAATTAAAACTTACTCATACAAATGCAAAGCTAAACAAGACAAAACCTGTTTGGAAATTCAGAATGTCTAGTGGTGAAATGGATTGTGCTGAACCTGATGTAAGAGTTCTTTCCACAATTTTTGACAAGTCTCTCTTTGAAAGACTTCTAACGCCACCTCCTAGTGCAAAAGAAAATGGCTTCAATGAACAAATGGATATTGATCTGGAAGCGTTAAAAGAATCGGAATGGTATGATTATGATGACTACAGGGATCTAAACCAGCTTTCTTTTACAAATTCATTCCCTGTTAAACTTGAAGCAATTCCTTTACTGTATTCACCCAGAATTTCATATTTTAGAAAATTAAATGAAGAAGGTATGGAAGTTGATTATCCATTTGGGGAAGAAGATTCACATGACTGTATTATTGGGAGAAATCATCCAGAAAGAACTCAAGAGAAGTTAGCCCGTAAAAGAAAAGTGGAAATAGAAAGTGAAATCAAAGGGGTTGAATTTAAAATTGATAATTTGGCTTATTCCAATCACACTATTGAAAAGGTTGATCAAAAGGTATTAGATAATTTGTACAAGAAACTACACGAGCTTAAAAAGCGTCTTCATATCATCCACAATATTTTAAACGATTTGAAACTGTCAAGTGTAATTCCAGATGTATACCTAGATGATGATCAAGATACTGAGGATGAAGAAGAAGTGGATTCATTGGCCAGTTCACTTGGCAATGATGAAGTTTCCTTGTCTGAGGTTAGTTCTGTTTCGACTAATGTTTCTCTTCTCCGTGCAAGTACTGTGGAATCTTTCCTTTCAATGAGAAAGGCATCTGCTATCCAGACTGATTCTACATATGACAACAGATTTATTGTTCACAATATTCAACTTATCTTAGATAAACGACTTAGAGACCATTTGTTGGAGTATGCCTCGAATATGTTCGAAAGAAGAATGATTCGTTATGCAATGACATTTAAATCTGTGAAAATTTTTAAAGAACTTTTGAGTACTGTTCTTCGTCAGACAAAATCGTTAGCTAAAGTGCAAACAGCCACATCGGAGGATGATTATTCTACTACAAATGCAGAGTTTATTGAACAATTTGAAGAATTGATCAAAGAAGTGCCCGATGATAATTTTGAAGCTATTGATAGTTATCTATTCAGATTAATTTCCCCTCAAATCCAAATTAGATCGGAACGGCAATCAAATACAGCAGTGATTTTATCTGCCAGAGATATTGAAGTTGGTACTATAGATATTCTTCAAGTGACAGATAATGATGGTAAAAAGATTGCTATGGATCTTGACACAATTGTTGAAACGAGATACTGTTCCATTGCGAAAGATATCCAGTTATTTACCTTGTTCAAAGAAGACGTACAATCTCAACTCAGTTCATCATTTCATAAGAATGGTTATGGGATGGAAAAATGGTCAGAATTTTGGCCACCTTGGATTCCTCTGGAGATGTGCTTTGATGGGTCTTTACTAGAGAAACATATGTTTTTGAAAAGAAGATCGATGTTCTTAACATTCACAGTTCCTAATCCACTATTTTTAAACAATCCTGATTTGACTGGGTTTTCAAACGATTCAAAATGTAGAATTGGTTTCCCTGGTCTAGTCTTGACATCTACTTCACGTCAATACAACTCATTTTACTCAATTATTCAAGATCTGTTATCGTTTAATTCCAATACTGAAGAAAAAGTTCAAAAGTTAACGAAGACTTTGCTTGCTGATGAGATTAGAAACAATCTAGATAAATTGAACTTATCTGTTATAACTGACTCTCAAGATAAAGTAAGAGAATTATTTTATACCAAATCATTTTTGAAAGTTAACAATCCGAAAGTTTACTCTAGGCATTCACAAATCTTATTAGAAGAGATTGAAACATCCTTACTACAACTAACTATTTTAATGAAAGCCATTAAACAGAATCATGATAGATTAGGGAATGCTACTGGTGGTAGTAAACAGTTGAAATGGCAAATTGAAACAGATGAACTGATTTGGGAACTTTATGATGATAGAAACTCACCCTTCGTTACGATTGGACTGGGACCATCTACTTATAGCAGAACAGAAACAAATCAAGGTTTAGTTACTAACTGTGTTGCTATATCCTCACTACAATGCTTCAACTTACAAAAGAATGCTATTTTTGTTGAACTGCTAGCCCCATTCAAAGAAAATTCCTTGTATAAAGATGATGAACCCATGGTTGAAATTAGTTGGGTACAGACTCCCCCTGTTGGTGGTATTTCCAATCTAGAAGAACTGATTGTGACTTTACAACCCTTGATATTTAAAATGGATAAAACATCAGGTGATAAGTTAATGAATTATTTATTTCCAAAGGCTACTCAGACTCCAGAACAAGAAAAGAAGAAGCATGTTACTAATGTTGTAAATACACCTGCTGAAACCATTCATATGTATTCACCAAGAGCCAGCTTCAATAAGTCCTTTCATCACGAAGATAGCGATGCAGGCTCCATTCAGGAGAGTAAAGATATTGATTCTTGGGATTTAGGAAGTCATACTATCGATTCAGTTTCGACAAAGACCAGTAGGCAAAAAGTCTCAACTCAAAGACTGGAGGTTACAAATGCATTTTTGAAGCAAAATGATATATTCTTCAATGAGATGTTGGAAAGAGCCGGAATGTTTTTTAATATTAAATCCATTATAATTAAGAAGACAGTTGTAGAGGTTTCTTATAAAGGTTCTAGAAAGCTTTTAACTGATGTTAATAACCTAACAGTTAAAGTTCCAGAATTATCATATCACGATAAATTATGGTCTAGAGATGAATTTTTCGCTGCTTTGAAACATGATGTTGTGAAAATTGTTGTACATCACTTGGGTAGCATTATTGGTAATAAACTGGTTCCTCATAAAAAAGAAAATAAACTCAAAATCAAGACAGATATGTCACAAATAGTAGACTCTACTAATAAAGGTTCTAAATCAAGACCAATTTCTCTTCTGGAATCAACAACATCAAACACCATTGGTACATTAAGTATAAAAAGGTCTCGAAGTTCCAAGAGTTCTAAAGGTACATATTCAGAAGATGATGACGACGTTGAACCTTTCTACCCAGAATGAAGTTTATGATCATGTATTTCATAAGTTTAAGTATATTTATATAGACTGTAATGATATATTTTTAATGTTAATAACTTTTAATTTAATAATGGTGATGACATATACTCTAATGATTGGAATTCCTTTATTGAAAGGATGTCTCTTGTAGATATTCAAGAAGGTTATATTGATACTTTCTGAAACGAATTCTTGAAAATGATTTTAGGTTTTATTGAAAAAGCTAAGTTTCCAGAACTAATAAAATACTGTAAGAACACTTCTTAAAATAAACAAAAACAAAAGTATCAAATTTTAAATAAATATCCTTGTTAAACAACTTTAAACATTTCTAAATATATTGCAAGACTTATATAAAACCAAGATTCTCTTAAGTTTCTAAAATACACCAAGGAACTATTTTTGTGACAGAAGCAAAATTTGAAGAAAATGAATCGTTACTTTTAATAACAGAAACAAAGTTGTAGATATTTCTTTTGGTTTAACATATTATATATACAAGTTTCGTATTTATAGATTTTTTCATACTGTACATTAATCCTCTCTTGATTAAGAATTGGGAACAGGAAAAAAAATTATATTGTCAAAGATGAAAAAAGAAGTGAATCCATCGATATTTCATAGAAATCTGGAAAAACGCCTACTTCCACAGTAACATAAACCAAATAGTTTATAGCAACCACCGCTTAATTTTAGATTAGCATTTGATAAAAGCTCTTTTAATATTATTAGTTTCATATCTCCTCTTAAGTTCATATATTCTTTTGAAGATAGTTTATTACAGCTAGTTTCTTAAGGTGACTTGTAACATAGATGTAAAATTTCAAATACCATTTAGTAGTACCATTAACCCAATGGGGAATGTGTCACTATTTTGTTGTTGCCTTATGGTTTTCCAAGGGTAATTTAACCTATACTTAACTCAGGATTAGTCAAATGTTCTACCAATAAAGTATAAATTCTCGAAGGAATTTTAGGTAAAAAACCCACTCCAACTCTAATAATTTCATCGGCATCAAATGGTGGTAGGTCTTTTAATAAATTCATTGGTGAATCCGCATTAAATATCTTCTTTCTAATTTTAACTAACATCCCAATGATAAATAAAATATTCATATGAAAACCGTATGCAAACATAAAATCCCATAATTTACAAACTTGATGTAACGGTTTATTACAACTTGATAAAGTTAAAATTGATGCCATCCCATATATCTCTGCCGTTAACAAATTATCACTTAGGAATTTACTTAATTTGGGATCAATCAATTTTAAACAAATATCTAATAGTTTAGCACCATTAGCGACACCAATTAAATTATGTGTAATATATGTCGGGATTATTGAATAACATAATGTGGAAAATAGTTTAAAAGCCATTGGTTCTGATGGACAAGTGTATAGTAGCGGAGCCAACAGAATGTTCATACCTTGTACATACGTACTAACTTCAATTCTATTTTCAAGTTCTTGTGTTTGCCAAGCAAAACATGATAAACATCTAACTAATGATTCTTCAGATACAGTTTGTTTGAATGATTGATCTGTTTGAAGAGTTCTACCAGTGTCATTCTTGATCTTGTCATAAATTGGAGATTGTGGAGGTCCCAGTTTTAGAAGATCCACATAGTCATTAGTACAATTATCCATAGATGTTCTTGAAAGAATAGACCACACATAACAACGTAGTCTTTTGGAGTTTTTAGCAGATTCAACAGGTAAACCTTCACTTAGAATCAAATAACGTAATTGCGATAAAGAAGAATGGACTAAAAGTGGTGGGTAAGAAATGAAACTCTCAATAGTTGAGTGGTGCTCAGGACTCATTATATAAATAGCATACTCAGCCTCTGGCTTGTTTGGTTTAGTTTTAAGTTGTGTTGGTTTCTTATAAATCATTAAAGATTTGTTTTAAAAATTTATAAATATGTAAACAAACGCCTTTCTAAAACCAAGTAACAAATCCTTAAAAGTTTAAAGATATAAATAGAAAGAATACAGCGGATACATAATTTGCTTATGACTGCAATGGATTACATGATACATGAAAAGGCTTCGAAGATCAATAATAAGCATTGAACTTTAATTTTGAAAAGTAGACATCCAAACAACTATTTTATTTCTTTATTTAGACCAAAATAAAGTCAATTTTTTCCGTTGGGCATACACCAAAAGTAATTAACAAATAGAGCCGTAGCTAAGCTAATGATTATTTAATCACCGTAATTATAGATCTTATCGACTTATCTCTGTTTCTTCACTTTTAAAACTACAAACTATTCACCCAGCTAATAACTGGGCTCCATTGAAACAAAAAAAACTCGTTCAAGCGTATCTCAAAGTCTCTAGGCCCATATAATCAACATGATCGTCAGATCTTCTCATAACCTACCAGATAACTCCATTAATTCCATTGAATGTAATTACTAATCTAATTGCCAACATCAATCTATAAATTTTCGATGAGCTTTGAAAAATTATGAAATCTACAAAAAAAAAGTTTATAAAATACTGTTCTTTCAGGAGTCATCAACTAAGTTACATAAAGGTAGCACAACTGTCCCAAAAAATTAGTAAAGATGTCGCTAGAAGCTATTAGATTTGATAGATCAAACCAGAAGGACGTTTCTGTCGAAGTCCTTGATCAATTATTGTTACCTTACACCACTAAATATATTCCAATCCATACCATCAATGATGGGTATGGTGTAATTAAATCCATGCAAGTTAGAGGTGCTCCAGCAATTGCTATTGTTGGTGCATTATCTGTCTTATTAGAAACACAATTAATGTTAAATAAACCATTTGCTGACACTCAATATTTCTATGATGTTTCCAGTTGGGCCAGTTTCCAATCTAGATTCTTAGAAAGATTAAACTTCCTTCTAAGTAGTAGACCTACTGCTGTTAACTTGTCAAATTCATTAAAAGTTATTACTAAATTAGTCGGGGAATCAGATAATATTGCTATTTTAAATGATAAAGTCTTCCAATACACTTGTCAATTAATTGATGAAGATTTAAGTAATAATATTAAGATGGGCGATAATGGTGCTAACTACTTATTGAACAGTTTCACTACGGAAGGATTTGAAGATGATTTTGCTGTCTTAACGATTTGTAACACTGGGTCATTAGCAACTTCTGGTTATGGTACTGCATTAGGTGTTATTCGTTCATTATGGAAGGATTCAGAATCTAAATCAGAGAGAAAATTCAAGAAAGCCAAGACAGATTCTAAACAACCACATAAGGCTAAGATGACACATGTTTATCCATTAGAAACGAGACCATATAATCAAGGTTCTCGTTTAACTGCCTATGAATTAACTCAAGAAGGTATTCCAGCTACATTGATCACTGATAGTTCTATTGCTTATAGAATTAAGACCAGCCCAATTCCAATTAAAGCTGCTTTTGTTGGTGCTGATAGAATTGTTCGTAATGGTGATACTGCCAACAAGATTGGTACTTATCAATTAGCCATTATTTGTAAACAATTTGGTATTAAATTCTTTGTGGTGGCACCAAGAACTACAATTGATAATGTCACTAAGACTGGTGATGGTATTGTTGTGGAAGAACGTAAAGCCAATGAATTCAAATTAGTCACTGGTACATTAGTCGACTCTGTCACTGAAGAACCTGTGTTAAACGAAAAGAATGAGCCAATTTCTACTAAAGTGGGTGTTGCTCCTCCAGAAATTGACGTCTGGAATCCTGCCTTTGATATCACTACTTATGATTTAATTGACGGTATTGTCACGGAAGAAGGTGTTTTCAGCAAGGATACAAATGGACAATTCAACCTAGAATCATTGTTCTAAAAGGATATTTATTTGATCTGCGAAGCAAAAAGTATGTAAATTACATAGAATAAATAAGACACGACAAACTAAGTAAACATATTGGAAGTAAGATCAAATGTATTTATTAAGTACTACTTATTTGTATTTAGGTAATTATAGTATATCAGTAACCGCAGCAGCGGCTGACTTAATAAAAACACACATTATTTTTTGTTTACAAAACACAAACAACGTTTAGTTAAGTTGCATGCCCCACCAAGGAGCTTTTTGATCAGGTCCCATTCCTTCTATTCTCTCCCCTCCCCTTACTTTCTCGCTCCCCACAACGTGAAACTTTCACCCCGCTAACTATGTGGATCTGGTGACGCTCTCTTCTTGTTTCAGAAGTAAGCATATACCTAGTTAATAAAGTGTCTTCAATCAAAAACATATAGGCTGAAACAGCCGTTACCCAAAGTGGAAATCACTAGAGATCTAATGTTGATACCATTACCCCTTTGGGACCATACTTCCTAATTAGGTAACATGGAGATGTGCAGATCGGGGAATCCTTTGTTATCTCGATTGGGAAAAAAATAAACACAAACAACGCAACTCTATTGCTTTCTATTGTTCTCCTAGGTAGATCAATTTTCTAAAATTAAATAAAACAACAGAAAAGTCAACGATTTTTTAACGACAAACAACAAAGAAGAACAAGGGACCTTTGCATTCATTGCTCAAAGTTGTTTAGACAAAGTATTGTTCAAGCGTTTTTCAAACATTGTCTAAGAGTATTGTGCAAAGGATAACATTGTTTGCAGTTCAATTAGCCCTTTCATAAGTAAATAAATATAGAAAGCAACACATTGTTGTTTTAAGTGGATGTTTTTATTCTAAAATTCGTAATACGATAGAAAAAAATCAATTTATACTAGCGGTAAAAAAAAGAAAATATCTTCCTCGTTGGCGGATTAGTATTATCCTATTTGAATTTCACTTTGTTGCAGAATTGCCAGATTTGTTTTATTTTCAATTTTACAGATCAGGAAAATTGCACTCTTTGTTCAAAATTTATGAACACAAGGATTTTTTTTGCTTCCACCCACTCTCTCCTCCTCCTCTCTAAACTCTGTTACAACAGATCATCCGTCCTTTTTCTCAATTTTATTTATAAGACTAGTACTATCATAGAATTAAATCCCAGGTTTCTTTTGTTAGAAGTAACTTAACCGATCCAAGTAGAAGTGTGCTGCATTCCTTTTTTCTCCATCTCTATATTCTAGTCTGAAAACACTTCGAGGAAAATTTACAACGTTCATTTGATTCAAAATCAAGTCTGTTCACTCTTTTCATTTCCTCCTCACCTTCATTTGACAATTTCTAATTACACTTTTGATCTGGTTCGTTCTTATAATTCATAATTATACTATAGCATCTTTAGCATATCCAATTTCTTTTTTTTTTCTACTTTTTCGACTAGTTTCTAATCAAACACTTTTCCAATTCGTTATATTCTCATTTGAAATATATTTCTATTTTAAAATGACTTCGACAGATCTCTTGACAAAAGCAGCTGAAACGAATAACAACAATAATAATGGTAATACCAGTATAGAGAGCAGTTCTACAAAACTTTCCAGAAATGTTCAAAGATTGGCTTTGAATAACGTTACCAATAAGACTTTACATCAAGAAAATTCTATGAATCAAACTTCAAATTTACAAAATTTGAAAGCTTCTTTATTAACTACAAAGAACAACTCAATCAGTAACACTGCCAATAAAATACCTAATCGTACCAATATTCAAGAAAATTTAACTAATCTATCTAAAGATAGTAACAACAATTCTAATGACCAATTAATTACTACTACTACTAATAATAATAACGACAAACCCACTGCATTTATAGAAGATAAGGAAAATAATGATCCTTACCACAGAACAAATCTTCTTTTAACCAATTCAAATCAAACAAATTCTGGACAATCCAACAAAGAAAATCTTATAAAATCTGAAGATGTTGAAGAGGGTATTCCAACGACACAACAGCAAACTCTAGAAATTCCAGAAAATAAATTTGATGATAGTAAGAAAAGACCAATTTCTACTGTTGTTGAACAGGAAGAACCTAAAAAATTTAAAGTTTGTGATGAAAATGGTGAAGAAGAATACGTTTGGGAAGATTTAGATGCAGAAGATGTCAATGATCCTTTTATGGTAAGTGAATATGTTAATGACATTTTTGGTTATTTACATCATTTAGAAGTAGTAACTTTACCAAGAAAGGAAGATTTGTTTAAACATAGAAATATTAGACAAAATAGAGATATATTAGTCAATTGGTTGGTGAAAATTCATAATAAGTTTGGGTTATTACCAGAAACACTTTATTTAGCTATAAACATTATGGATCGCTTTCTTTGTAAAGAATTGGTTCAATTAGATAAATTACAATTAGTCGGTACCTCGTGTCTATTTATTGCATCCAAATACGAAGAAGTTTATTCACCAAGTATTAAACATTTTGCCTCAGAGACAGATGGTGCCTGTACTGAAGATGAAATTAAAGAAGGTGAAAAATTCATCTTAAAGACACTTGAATTTAATTTAAATTATCCAAATCCAATGAATTTCTTAAGAAGAATCTCAAAAGCTGATGACTACGATATACAGTCCCGAACTTTGGCTAAATTTCTTTTAGAAATCTCTTTGGTTGATTTTAGATTCATTGGCATATTACCATCCTTATGTGCTGCTGCCGCTATGTTCTTATCTAGAAAGATGCTAGGTAAAGGTAAATGGGATGGTAATCTAATACACTATTCTGGTGGTTACACAAAGACTCAATTAGCCCCTGTTTGTCACATGATAATGGATTACTTAACAAGTCCAATTGTTCATGATGAATTCCATAGAAAATACCAATCAAGAAGATTCATGAAGGCTTCTGTGATATCTGTACAATGGGCTGTGAAGGTAAGGAAAAATGGTTATGATATAATGACATTACATGAGATTACTTGAAGGATTATAATCAATTACATAACATCTGATACCCAATTTGTAATTATTTCTAAAACTTTTCTGAACATTCACAGTCATTTACCTTGACGTCCCAACAACATGATAAACTGGTACCCTGTAGATTACTCCCACCACATAGTTATTTAATCCATTATGAATAACACATTCAATAAGATAAATTCAAACAAACTGAAATTATTAATTAAACCGTGATATTATTTATTTATAAAAACATAAGTAAAAACAAACAACAAACTACCCTTTCTTTCACAAATTTACTTTTATTGCTCAAACATGGCTACCCCATATAATATACATATGAAAGTAAAAGAAATATTTTGTATTCTTTTAAATTAGCTAGATAATAATAGTTTATATTTATATAAAAATAGAAACTAAATAATTTCCAAAGATATTATTTCACAATTCGAATAAGCTTTTGTCTTATTTAATGCATTTATTAAATTTATATAAAACAATTTTGAGAGAGAGCAAAAGAATACTATTTATCTTATAAATGAAGGAGTTTTTGTTTATCAATGTGAGATGGAAATAAAAATATGCAGGTAGTGTCAGTTGATCAAATTATTTTCTTTTTAAAGTTTATTATTATAATGTTACAACAAGAATAATTTGTTAAAATCATTTTCAACCTGTTCAGCACACCATTTATTTACAGTAGTTAGAATATCACCATATACAGTTTTATTTTCATATTTGGTTGTTAAAGATTTAATTGGTACCACTGGATCGACTATATCTTCAATCAATTGCTCACAGTATGATTGAAATTGAGCGTTTGATAATGGGTGAATATCACCACTATAATGTTGTAGTGTTGGATTCCACAACACATTATTTTTGTTTACTATTCTTCTAGCAATATACATGGCCATGGCAGCTAAGATTGATGGTTTCACATCAATAAACTTTGAGGAACAAATTGAATATTCAAGTAAATATTTAGCAATATTTCTTGTATCAGTGTCATAATCATCAGCTTTTGAAATTCTTCTCACAAAATTTAACGGATTTGGCCAACCAATATCGAAATTTAATGTGGTTAATATGAACAATTCTGCTCTCTTTATGGAGGTCTTGGATGCAGCACCAGCTGTAATGTATGCATATTCAGCTAATTTAGGTAAATGGATTTCTTCATATTTGGCGGCTATAAATAAAGAGGTCACTGCAACTAATTGTAATTTATCTGTATTGACCTTTATGGCAACAGCAAGAAATCTATCCATTATATTTATGGCTAATAGTAAAGTTTCTGGGAAACATTGAAATTTTTCGTGAACTTCCACTAGCCAATCTATTAAGATGGCTCTCACTGAAGGTCTATAATATTGTTCGCGAGATTTATGTGTATAATTATGCGTTGGTAAAGTGGAAGATTCTCTTAAATAAAGATGGGCAAATATATCATCTGTATATTCTGCAACCAGCAATACATCGTCCATTTCAGGTGTGTCCAAATCCTCCCATGTTTGTTTTTGTGGGGTGGTAACGGTTGGTTCAATATCTGTCAATGATTTATCTTTAACCTCGTTATCTTCCAAGATTCTTCTTCTCTTGACAGTAGTATATATTAATTCTGTACCTTCTCTACGTATCCCAGATTTTGAAAGTTTATCTTGTGATTTTGTAGAAGAATTATCTGAATTTGATATGTGGTCTGACTTAACATTATAAGATCCGATGTCACTTAATGCAGTTCTTTTCTCTCTGGGGAGCAGTTTATTACTATCTGATAACTTCAAATTAGAAGTGGCTCTATTCAACTGGTTCTTTCTATTTTCTATAGTTGAGTATGTAGAGTCATTATTGTGATCGTGTGGTGTACTCATTGCTACTCACTTTGTCTTCAATTGGAGTTGATATTGATATGCTTCCTTTAAAATGTTCTTTGATATTCAAATCAATTGAATGCCTAAATTTATACCAATTGAGCACAAACTTTCTTTGTAGTAATATTCACAATTCTTTGATTGATATATCTTGAAAAAGTGGTGGACACTAAACTAAACCAATCTTATCTCCTCTTTATCACAAAGTAGAATGAAAGATCTCTAATACTTTGTTTGTGATGCTTTCCAATTCCAAAATCCAAAGCGCGTCACAAATTCAAGGCGGGAAAAAACACGTCTGAGGAAAAAGAAAAACGAATAATAAACAATTTCGTTAACGCGTCTGTTTACATTTCGTGAACCATCCATTGTTGCTGCTTATTGTGTTGAAGCCCTTCGTGGATGGAAACTTCGAAAAATATTAATAATAACAATTGAGAATTACAACTGAATTTCGAGAAGATAATAGTAATAACAACAATTCAAGCGTGTCTTGGAAAGTAAGTTGTACTTTGTTACTTTTAGCGTTATATAGGTTTGTATATTTACAGATTAAAGAAACTGATCTATTGCTTGTCAATGGAGGCACTTGGTAAAGCATCTTTGGATTTTTGTGGCTTTATACTCTTTGTAGCATCTTCTTGTTGCTTATCCAAGTCATCCAAACTCAATTGATCCTTGATTCTTACCTTGGAATTCTCTTCTTGTTCTTCTTCCTCCTTCATGATCTCTTCTTGTTCCTTTAATTGTTCCAATTTTTGTTTTGGAGATGCCTTGTCTTCCTTAACCACATTGACTTTAACTTCATGGTATAATTCATCTGGTAAAGCGGTAAGAACATCACATAAAGAATCATATAAAGATCTCTTAGATGAGGCTGCCCCATAATTGTAGGAAGTGGCCATGATTAATAAAGTAGATGGAATCTTATCCTTTAATCTCATATTTAACCAAATACGCAAGTTTTCTCTTAACACAGAATCATTAACATCTTTAATTCTAATACCTCTTGAAGCACAAGCACTATGTAATTCAGCTGAATTTAACTGTTCTGCATCCTCATAATAAATAGAGAAATCATCCTTTTTTAATTCTAACATCTTATATCTAATACGATAACGCAAAATGACATCGGTACCAAATGGTTGAATGTTCATATATTTAGCTAAAGCAACTAAATAAGGTCTAGTCAAATTATCTAATACAGTATCATCAGTGTACAATCTAGCCACTTGGATCAATTGTTTACGAGATTCTGGCTCACCATTTTCCCTGACATGTTTATAGAAATCGTTAAAGATTTGTTTTTGTTCATCTGAGATATTACTTGGCTTGAAATGAGATTTTTTTTCTTTAATCACACTGGCAACCATCTCTCTGGTCTTTCTCAAATTATCTAATTTTGATAATCTATCCTTCTTGGATTCGTATGTGGATGGTAGCAAATTTGGGAATAATTTTAATGCAATAGGTAGTAATAATTCAGCGAATGGGATTAAGACAAATGCCGCAAATGGCACTAATCTAACCACATCTCTAGTGGTTCTCTTCACTTGAATGGTTTCTCTACGAGTCAAAGCGTGACCCGCAAGCATCTTAGTCACCAACTTATATGACATTTTCATTTCAAAACCTAATAATTTTGTACCATCCCAATAATGAACAGCCTCTTTCTTAATTCTAGTCCATAGTGGAGGTTTTACCACTGGAGTAACAGCCTTTTTCTCTTCTATAGCCGCAGGTTCCTTCTTCGTCACCTTAGTAGAGTTGAAACGAACCCCATATACACAGCTACTCGGTATGCCAGTGAAAAGGGATACAGTGGCAAATCTTGGTTGAGGTCTTCTCAACATGACTCTTTTAGCCAAAGATGCGGATAACATTATTTTTTTTCTTACTTTCTCGACGTTCCTAACTTGTTTCTGTAATGGTCACAACGCAGTCTAGTTCATACGCCCTTATGTTTAAGTTGAAGCGAGTGTCCTTAGTGTCTTTCTTTTCTTCTTGAACTTGTTTTCGAGGGTGGAATGATGGCCAGGTTTGATCAAATCGACTCAATGAAATGATCATCAACGGTTCTTCCTTCAAAATTCGATCTTTTGAAATTTGAAAAAAAAAAAAATAAAATAAAAATTGTCGCCGATGACTTTGAATGAAATCTCGAAGACAAAAGGCAAGAGCATTAAACTGCGACACAAAATGTTATAAACTACAAATCAATAATAAATTGAACTAATACAATGATGTGAATTTAAAATACATTATTTTTATATATATGATATGATATAACAGAGATATTTATATATACGGTTACGGTGCCTGTCTATCGTTGACCTGCGGCCATTTGCTTGTTTCTGTTGGCTCTTAACAAAGTCTTGAACCCATTACATAATTGAACCACACTTGGATAGTTATAGTTGACTAAGTAAAACCCAGTATTGGTTAACTTAACGTTCCATGTGTATAATGGTTTTGAAGCATTGATTTTGAAATTAATGTAGAACCAACCTGGATGTTCATAGTTGAGACTGAAATAATAAACCGATTTATTTGGATTAACCTTCGAGTAATCTTCAATGAATTTTCTGACATCCTTAGGATTACCTGGCTTGAACTTTTCATTCGATATCATTTCATTCAATAATCTAACCTTATGTTGTAAGTATTCGACAATCAATTGATCTAAATCATGATATCTTTGATTTTCCACAATTAAGACTCTACCTAAAGCTAATGGATTCTCCTTCTCTAATTCTTTGATATCAATGTGCTCAAATAAATCCTTGTCTAATTTCCATGTAATGGTCAAATGATCATCACCACGACTGGATTGTCTAATGACAAAATCACCACGTTCTTTACTTCTCAAATAATCTTCAGCTTGAACATGGTTGAAAGGGAAATAGTATGGATGGTTAATAACACGATGTGTTCTCTTTTCACGTGCCTTTTCATTAGTAATTCTCTTTTCTTCTTCAGCATCCTTCATTTCTTGTTTCAAATCCCATATAGATGGATCTTTACTGTAGTTAATTGGAACATATTCATGTTTAATATCATGATCTAACAAGGAGATTTCAGCAGCAATATTTGGATAATCAATGTAAACAACTTTTGCTGGATATGTCTTACCGATTTCATAAATTTCATTAGGTGGTTTTCTATATTGTGCACCGGCATGACGTTGTGAGTTAACAGTACAATCAACACCAGAATTAGTAATACACTTAATATCATTATGCCAGAATCTTTCCACTCTAACAGGAACAATACAACCTTTGAAGAAAGTCTTTTCAGTTTCACCAGTTAAAGCATGGAAAATTTCATCACCTTGTAATGGATGGAAATCGTTTCTTAATTCTTCAAACCCTTCTAGTAATTCAAGAACAATAGTACTCAAGTTGTTTAATTTTCTTTGACCAGTCTTTTCCTCTAATTGTTCCGCATACTTTTCTAAGTTCAAAGATTCTAATTTAGTTCTACGATCTTGATCATCTCTCAAATACTCAATGAAATCACTCATGGTACCCTGTTCTTCCTTTTCGGCAATAACATCAGGATCATATTCAAGAGCATCAGCAGCAACCTTGGTAGCTAAATGATAATCTTCTGGATGGATTCTTGTACTATCTAATTGGTCGTGTTCTAAATCTTCATATCTTTGTCTCTTTTCATTCCATGATATGTAAAGGAAACCAGCAGAATTCATGAAAATTGTCTTGTGTAAAATGTTATGAGTAATTAATTGTTGACGAGCTAATAATGGTTCATTTAATCTATGTAATGATTGAACAAAATCTAAAGCTTTACGTCTACCAAACCCAGAAACATATCTTAGACATTTGGCATAATAATCGTTATTAGTAGCTTTATTAACTTCGACACCAACTAAATTAACAATATCAACAAAAGCAGTTTCTATTATTTGTTTAAACATCTCTTGTGGTAATAATGATTGAAATGGATGTATACTCAAGGAGAATAATTCTTCATCGGTTAAATTAGAATATTCTAATAATGGCGAATGCATATAACGAGCTAAACCAATACAATATTTTACTAAAGGTGGTTTGTTTGGGAATTCATCAACAGCTCTCTTAGAGTTTTGATAACGAAGAGCAACTTCATCTTCTACAAAGATAACTGGGATGGTGTGGCCTCTATTGTCAACAATTTGCTTTCTATGTATCACTTCTTGAATTCTCTTGTAGAATTTTTCAGTTTGTGGATTTGGACCATTGATACCAATAGCATTTGGTTGACAGTTTTGAATAATTTGATCTAAGACCTCGTCAAAGGCTTGTGGGTTCATTCTATCAAATGGATTTTCGACAATCTTAAAATCTTTAACAAAATCAGTCTTACGATTAACGAAAACAGCAATGACGGCATCAGAACCAAACTTACCTTGACCACAAGTTAAAGTTAATACTCTTGGAATCTTTGGTTCTTTTAAGTTTGGAATGAATGGAGCTTGATCTAGCTTAGTCATGAACTTGTGACGGACAGTCTTAGCAACCTTCTTTTGACAAGACTTGGTTAATTCATCCTTAATTTCACCAGATATATCAGCAAAAATATGAGTTAATGCTTCTCTGAAAGCATCCTTTCTGAAGTTGTTCCATTGAGTAGCTAATTCAGAAGTATTAGTGGATTCTAATGCAATTTGGAATAAGTGTTCAATATATTGATCCTGAGAAGACATGTGTAATCTAATATTCAATAAATTTAGAGATTCTGCATCTAACATACGTAAGAACACATCCGGATCTCTGGCGAAATGTAATGGAGTTCTATTAATAGCGTATTTGATATCTTCATATAAGGACCCTCTTTGAATTTCATTCTTACCCTTCTTAGTCAATACAACATCAACTAAATAATATTTGTAGAAATCTGCTCTAACCTTTTCTCTAATCTTAATATTCTTGGATAACTCTAAAGAGTAATATTTCTTAACAGTATCAATGGCAAGGGTCTTATTCATGGAGAAAACCTGAAGATCTTTAGAATGTTCGTCAATAATGTTGCTTATAATTTCAGCAGGTTTCAAACTATCATGATCAACAGCGGTGTGAATTTGATGTTGAGCACTAATATTTTCACCAACGTTTTCAGCTGTGATACCAACTTTTTTAATGGCTTGATATAAAGGACTGGCTTTAAACTTTTCATAACTAGAATTCTTTAAATGTTTCTTACCATTTTGTTCCACATGACTTATTAGAGTCTCATTAATTTCTTTAGCGTATTTGAATTCCAAATAGTTATGGATATCTTGTAAAGCATTCAATTCAGTAACTGAAGAAGCGTTTTGGTTTTTGAAATAATCGTCAATATCAGTATCATGGATATTTAATTCGTCATAAAATTTCTTGACATAAACCTTCTTGTTGATAATACTGTGAAATTCGATATCCAATTTAACAATTTCCCATAAGTCATCTTCTGAAAGGGTAAACCCACCAGGAGCTCTAGAAGTGATATAGTTACGACGGTATGCATAGATGAATGGAACTTCTAAATTATCTTGACTGATAAATTTGATGGAATTTCCGATAGCTTCTTTAAATTCGGTTAAATCGTAGGAAGGTTCAAAATTCTTGTCGACTGCAATCTTATCACAGATCCAATTCTTTTCTAATAATTGCTCTTCAGCCGATAAGTTACCGTAATTAGTAATGCCTGTTCTAATTTCTTGATATCTTTCAGGAACATCTGTCTTTCTAATTAACATATCTTCATCAGTAAGAAGATTTTCTTTCAAATCTTCTAAATCGAAAATATCTTGTAATTGAGATTTCTTAGCAGCTTTTGAAGCACCAGTTTCTTCATCAAATTCCTTTTCTTCATCTTCAACGGTGTCAGCTAATATACCTTGTTCCATTTCTTCATTTTCGATATCTAAAGCCCAATCATAATCATGACCATCACCAAAAATATCATACATTTCGTCAATCTTTTCGGAAGATAACCCAGAAATCTTAGTTGGTTGTTTTAGTCTTTGTTGTTGTTGTAATTTTCTTTCAGCTCTTCTTTGTTGTCTAGTTTCTTCATCTTCATCAGAAAATTCATCTTCTTCAATGAAATCATCTAATTCATCTAAAATACCACCTTTACGAGATCTAGCATGTCTATCTTCATCATCATAACCTTCATTATCATAACTATCTCTTCTGTCTCTGGAAATTTCATTTTCATCTTCAACATCATCAGCAAAGATGGAATCTAATTGTGATGTACCAGTGGTAGTATTTCTATTTCTATCACCTTCATTATTATCATCAGCATTATCTTCACTACCAACTCTTTTTAATCTTTTCAATTTACCAGAAGAACCAGCAGAATCAGTAGAACGTTTAACACCAGCATTTTCCATTAAAAGATCTAAATCATCTTCAGATAATGCGGCTTCTTCATCATCTCTTTCTCTACTTCTCTTCTTATGTTTTCTTCTTCTTTTATTTGTTACAGAAGTAGTATCTTCATCTTCTTCATCTTCATCATCAACAATGAACCCTTCTTTCACTTTACGAGCTTCATCTTCATCATCATCTAAATTATCATCTTCTTCAGAAGAATCAAAGACATCCTCCCCATCTTCTTCATCACTAGGGACATCATCATCTTTTTCATGATCAATAATTTCCTGTTCTTCGTCTCTTTTCACTGTGTGTTCTTCGTCCATTTTTCTTTGTACTTTATGTTTAGTTGTATGTTTACCTAACAGTCAAACGGAAAAAGAGAGATAAGAAAAAAAACTATTAACCGTTGTAAGTATTTATTAGTTTATTATACAGTTTCTCAATCACTTAAATTGGACGGCTTAGTGTATTTGAACTTGTCAATTTATAAAATAATACGTTTATCTATATGCTTAATGGTTAAATCTTTAAATGTTTTCATTATTTTTCAATTTTCTTTTTGAAAAAGTGGAAGAAAAGTTAGGAAAGGAGGGTAAATTAAGCGATAATTATATTTAAGAAAAGAAGAAGATGTAGTAATATTAAGAAATATTATATTAGATTATAAATTGATTATAAATTGATTATAAATTGGTTATACAGATTGGGAAAGTGGTTATAGGAATATTATAGATATTTAAAAGTTATTTACAGTGGTGGATAATTTTTTTTTTTTTTTGAAAGAAACATTTGCCAAAAACATACACACACACAAAGATAAGATTAATGCAAGTAACTTTCTGGTGGCATCAAATTAGCATCCATATCACCACCTTGTTCTTGTAGTTTTGTAGCTTCGGATATATTACGTTCCACGTTTCTATCTTCATTTGCGTTTTCATCATCACAACAACATTTTTCATCATTATTGTTATTATTTTTACTATCATTAGAAGATAAATCCTTTTCATTTTGTGAATTGATTGGTTCACGTCTATGTCTACCACATTTACAATTAGCACCACCGGCACATTTATTGATCTTTTCTAATTCTCTTTGTATTTCCCATCTACGTAAAAGAGCCATCTTACAACGATTGAAAAATACTTCAGATAATGAAAGACCAGTGATAACAGCAAACACATAAGTCAATACAAATGACATAGAAGCAAGCATTAACATATAAATGATCATTGTAGAGGTGAAAATGATACAAATTCTAATAAAATCATGTATTAAATCGACAATATTTGGTGCAAAGATATCGAACATTAAATTCGGTAATTGTGGTAATGGTGTAGCTAATTGTAACCCATTTTGGTCCTGATAAACTTCGGTGGCATCCGAATCATAATCTTCACGAGATCTGATCGAGACAGTATCACCTTGGTTTTCCTTTAAAGACATGGCACTTTGTCTCTTTCTTGTCTTATTCCATTTCTTAAACCAATGAATCTCTAAGGTCCAATTAATGAAAAGAAGAAACTTATAAACAAAGGCAGCGGCAAGGATAAGAACAAAGATACCAAATGCGCCTCTCTTATTCTTAGCATATAATTTTTGGAACACAACGGGATATTTCAAATATTTTCTAGTTAAATAATAATTCATCCCCATCATTTCACCCATACTATCCATACTATCACCCGTACTCATACTACTATCATTATGAGCCATTGAAGTATGCATGGCCATATTCATTGTAGCGGAGGCACTAGACTTAACAGAGGCAGATGCAGTGTTCATGGCCATCATCATACTGGAATGATCATGACTTGACATTGAAGTCATTGCCTTAGTGGCACTATTATGAGACATCGAACTCATACTATGAGACATCCCACTCATATCCATCCCACTCATACTCATACTCATATCCATATTTTTAAAAATTTGAGATCTTAGTTTTGTATATTAAAATTTTTTTTGTTGTCTATGTTAAAGTTGTTCTGAAGGAAGAAATTTGTTCCAAATTAAATTGAATTCAAATTGAAATATAGTTTTTGTACTAGTTTCGATGATGACCTTATATATATATGAGATTTACAAACTTAATATGCCTTTATCTTGTCCCTTATCAATCCATTTCTATTTTACTACTAAAGAGCATATTAACAAAGAACGATTTACAAGCGGCAGAATCCTTGGATCTCCGAGTTTTCCTCGAGCAAATATCTTTATTATGGGAACTTTGGCAATTTTGCAACCGCTGCGCGTGGAGGATATTTGCTCGAGCAAATTTGAGTTTTCAGAAAAACAAACCCAAACCCAAAGAGATAGGGATACCGATAAGAGAGAGAGGGAGAGAGAGGTACTTTAATGGGCGGCTATTTATGTTTGTTATTACAGGTGCAATTGTCAGAGCAGTGAGCAATTATATGTCATTGCATTCCTGCCCTTAGAGGAGCTGTACCTTAGAGGAGCTCTCTGTAACTGTTGGGAGAATTGAGTTTGTGTAATGGGGTGGCGAGTGCAGGTTTAGTGAAGGGTAGAGACGAGGAGGACGAGGAAGAAGTGGGTGTAGATGAGCTTTTATTTCCTCGTATTTGGAAGGACTGCGATAGGGATTGACCTAACTCCTTTGCAATAACACTGCAGAGTTTCCAGGTTTCTCCTCGACTTGAGAAATGTTTTATTAACAGTTTCAATAATTTGCCAGGAGAACCCTTAGACTTAGCTACAATTTCCTTTAAATCGTCAGGCTTGATAGTCAACCCTTTCATTTTCAAGAACGTTTCAATTTGTAAAAACATATTCTTATTCATTATTTCTTCACTATCCAGGGGACTGGAAATCCATATAGATACTTTACTTCTACGTGGTGATCTCACACTAATAAATTCTCTGAAAAATTTCATATATTCTCTCCATCTCAAATCATTAATCACCTCTAAATTAATTAAATCGTGTCCCCTAAAAAAATCATAGTCCTTTCTATTAATTTGATTCAAAAATTGACGATGTCGTTTCATTCCTTGTCCTTGAACAATTTCATTCCCACCATGCATAATATTTGGTGGAATCTCTTCCATTAAATTTTGTGGTCCACCCATCGTCTCTTCAATGGAATCACTACCCTTTTGTTCTAATAATCTAATATATGGAGTAATATATTCTTTCTTAAATTTTAATGGAGTCATGGCTCCCAAGATAACGGTTTCCAAATACCATAAATACTCATTGATCTTATCTTCTAACGTGTCTGGTTCACTACTTGACATCACTGTAATATGAACCCCCACCATGTCAGTAAGAATTCTCATCCCACCCAATACCACATAACCAATTTGTTTATTATAACGTAAATCTGGTACTAATGTTAATGACATAATATATTCTGTAAAAGCTGTTAAAGTATAGATATATGAATCCTTTCTTGTACCAGTTTGAATAAAATAAACAATACTATTATTACTATCACTTTCATGACTTGGGTATTCCACATAATCATTGGTACCATTAGGTAACCTAATAGTGGAAATTATTGAGGTTTCGATGGGGGTACCACAACGACTCATATTTAAATGATGTGTTAATTTGTTATGTAACATGAAATTTATCTCATCACATATGTGGGTCTCATTACTTTGCACTAGTAAAGTCAATTGGGTCATCTTTTGATATTCACCAATGAAGCTATTAACAAAAAGTTTAAATTTTAACATATCACTATTCTCCAACGCATCTAATCTATCTTCTAATGTCCACATATTTCTCTCCATGACAATTAATAAACCCATTGTAGCTAATTTCACAGATATTTCAGATGATGCCTCAGTATATTTACTTCTAACCGTGACACGAGCAGTCCGTAATGTTTCTTTACTTGGAACTTTAACATTATTAATATCGTTAATTAAATTTATCATATCTATAATTTCATTTAGTATGGTAAAGATACCGTCATTAAATCCAGACACAGTAAATCCAATTCTGACTTGACCTTCCATAGAAGTAACAATTTCATATGAATAACCTAGTTTTAATGCTGGATATAACTTATAAGTCAATAATAAATCTAGTACTTCTGCAAATATCTCCAAATGAATTGTATTCTCTACACTGGGAGACAAATTTAAAGATAAAATTTCAAAAGTAATTATACTCTTACCATTCAAATCTTTATTATTATCAACTTGGGAAACTGTACCGTCTTGATTCATATCACATACCCACATCTCATAAAACATTGATTTATTAACTAACCTAGGTTTCATCTTCTCATTTAATTTTGTCATGAATTGAGGTTGTAATGTAGCAAATCTTGATTTTAGTGAACATTCCATAAATAATTGTTGTAAACTGGAGATATTGACAATATGACTCGGTATAAAATTATTTGACTGAGGCGGATAGAAGGTACAAGAACTTTCAAGTGTTAAATGGTCTTGTTGATATTGTTTTATTAATTTTTTAAGAGACACTTTTGTCTTTAAATATTCAAATTCATAATAAAAATCAGTTTCAAAGTTTGGTTTCTCATTTGATAATAGAATCAAAGAAAATTTAGAGACATCCGAACCCAGAAATATAATCTTTGCATTAGAGGTATTGATAAACTCTATCAAGAAATTCTTAAACAGGACAGCTTGTTTTAACCACCATTCATTGACACCTAATAAATTTTCAAAATCTACTGTATCCAATTCAATTAAATTTGGTGACATCTTGAAGAAAAACTCAATATTTAAATCTGATAAATTCGATTGTAAACATTCACTCAAATCAGAACAGAAATCCAAGGAAGAGGATTCTTTACTTTTGTAAAGATAGTTGATATATTCAATAATGGCATGCTCATAGAGGAACATGGAAATTTTATCTGTGTATTTTTTTGTGAAAGTTTCTAACATATTTTCAAACAATTCGTACACAATATCTCTAACATGTGTCAAACCAGTTGTTGTTAATGATAATTCAATAACTAATCCAATTTCATCTGTTGCAAAAGTAGATTTATAAGCAATACATTCATTAATCCAACCTGTACGTCTAAAGTTAAAACACAACGACCCACTAGATTCATCACCAAATAACTCACACCATACCGAACTAAAAACGTTAATTTGTTTAGTTGAAAACTTAGAATTTTTGCTAGACACTGGGAATAAAAACCTTATAGTGGATTGTTTTTTGGAGTTTATAAAGATTATATTATCATCCTCTAGGTTAAAACAGTTTGTGGTTCCATACTTCTTACCCCACATGTTTGTTAATAGTTTAGACTTTTCTATTTTTGTAGGGTTATCACTTTTCGAATAATTGGATTTCATCGATGGTAATCTTTTTATTGAACCAAATGTACTTCTTGATCTTGTAATTGAATTTGTTCTAATATCACCAAATTTAGCCATCGCCAGCTTCGTTAATATATTTACTGATTGAGGACCTTTAATCACCAAAGTCATATTCTTTGCACAAAAATTTTCATTAAAATATTTCATTAATACACTCTTTGCATTTGATCCACCAACGCTATTTAATGAATGAATATTACCAGTTGAAAATTGATGAAATGGATGGTTTTCATCACTCAATATTCTTGTTGCTTGATATAATATTTTATCTATATTTGAGACATTTCCATCGTGTTCACTTTGAATTGCATACATTTCTTTATTTAATGCCACTGTAGAGAATAGTGGATCTTTGAAAAAGGAAGCGAAGATATCCAACACAGAATTGAATTCCATTTCACCATCTTGATGCATATTTGGCAACTCAAAATAAAATGTGCTTTGTTCTCCTGTAGTATATGCATTATGGCTACCATTATTTTTAGCTAATATTGTATGATACAAGTTTGGGTCTGCATAAGCTTTGGAACCGGCGGCAAATAACATATGCTCGCAAAGATGTGCAATACCGGGAATACCCTTTGGATCATTATGACTACCCGTTGCCACTGTCACAGAACAAACACTTGAGGTGTCAGTTGGATCTGAGACTAGTAAAGTTAGAAGTCCATTGGGAAGTCTACATAGTTTGTGGCTTCTATTGCAATATGAAAAGGGAAGTTGAAATTGAATATCATAGTTCTCAATTTTCGACCAATTTGACATGACTTTATTTGTCAAATTTGTATTCCAATCAGGATACAACTCCAAGTTGATTTGGTGTTGCAATACTTTTAGATGGTTATTAGCTTAAAGTGGTAGGCATTTAAATTAAATGTTACTGCAAAAAATCGTGTAAATTACCGAAAAAGGAAAAAATTTAAGATTTTGAAACTTTGACTGATAGGAAACAAACGTTTGCAATTACTAGGTAGATTAAAATAGATAGTCCAATGGTAAAGGTATAACTATGAGCTTACGATTATCATGAGCATGGACATTATCCGAAAGTTTCAGAATAATCATTTTTGACCATATCTTGCTTAACCTTGTTGCTGACAAACCTTTTACCTTACTAAGATAATTCACCGGGGAATTTACGACAACATGTTATAGCAGTAACTTCATTCCAAACCAACAAAAAGTAAGATAATTTACTTTTTATTATGTAATTAACCTGAAGCTATAACCTCCTCCTGATTCACAATGTCCACGTTGTTTCAATAGAGATCCTTAGGGCTCAACCAAAACCAACCTTCCGAAACCCTTTCTTCCACGGAACATTCCTTTGCTTATCCTAGCATTTAGTCTTCAACGGATATCGACGGATTTGGCCGGCTATAACAAATTATCGCCACAATGGTCGCTATAGTTCGGTCAAAAATTGTAGGAAAACTGTCACAAATTCACAATTTTCAAAGATTCGGAAGGCAAAATAAAGTTTTAATATGAGATCAACTGATTTTCTCACAATGAGATGTGTCCCTCCTGACATAGAGGAAGATTGTCTAATTCGCTTAGTAAGGATCCCTTATATTATGGCGATGGTTAGTGCTTAGCTGGAAAGATTAGTTGTGACCTCCAGATAAACATGGTATATACAAACCGAACTATTCCGTAGAAGGGGTTATTATCTCAATCAAAAAAGATTACAACAGAACTCCTTGAAAGAGGGATCTCAAACAGGGAAAATGATATATAAGGACATCGATGAAGTTACTATCGAGATACTTTGAAACATAAAGTTATTATTGGTTATATTCAGTATTAAAACCAAACAACCACTAACAACCACACATTGCAAAACATGCCTTTTAACAAAGAATTTAAACCAGTCGTTTTGGCTGACACTAACTTATTCAAACCAGTTAAGATTGGTGAGATGGAACTTTCCCATCGTGCAATCATGCCACCTATGGCAAGAATGAGAGCGTCATTTCCAGGCTTTATCCCTAATGAGGAATGGGGTCCTGAATATTATGACCAACGTTCCCAATACCCAGGTACTTTCCTAATCACTTGTGCCACGACAATTTCTAACCGTGCTGGTGGTTATCCAAACAGTCCAGGTCTATGGACTGAAGAACAAATGGATGGATGGTCCAAGATCTTTGAAAAAGTTCATCAAAATAAGTCCTTTATTTACAGTCAATTGATTGCCTTAGGTAGACAAGCTGTCCCAGAATTCTTATCGAAGGTTAATTTACGTCTTGAAGCTCCTACTGCTGATTTATACACCAGTGAAGAACAAAAGGAACAAGCCATAAAGTGGAATACCCCACAACATGCTATCACCAAAGAAGAAATTAAAGAATACGTTGCTGATTTTGTTCAAGCAGCTAAGAATGCTATTGCCGCCGGTGCTGATGGTGTGGAAATTCATGGTGCCAATGGTTATTTATTAAACCAATTCTTAGATCCAAAGGCTAACAATAGAACTGATGAATACGGTGGTTCCATTGAAAACAGATCTCGTTTCACTTTAGAAGTTGTTGATGCTGTTGTTGAAGCTGTCGGTGCTGAGAAGGTTGGTATTAGATTCTCTCCATTCTGTGATTTTGGGGGCGTATCTGGTTCTTCAAACCCATTGATCCTAGCACAATATGCTCATGTCATTGGTGAAATTGAAAAGAGAGGTAAGGAAGGTAAGAGATTAGCTTATATTCATTTAGTGGAACCCAACTCTAATTTAATGTTAACTGAAGGTGAATCTGAAATTGAAGAAGGTAACAATGCTTTCATTTATTCATGTTGGACCGGTCCAGTAATTAGAACGGGTAATTTATCATTACATCCAGAAACTGTTAAAGAAATGGTGAAGGATGAAAGAACTTTGATTGGTTATGGTAGATATTGGTTATCTAACCCAGATATGGTTACTAGGGTTAAAGAAGGTTTGCCATTAAACAAATATGATAACTCCACTTTCTATACCATGACAAAGGAGGGTTTCTTAGATTACCCAACTTACAAAGAAGCCATAAAATTAGGTTGGGATAAAGAATAAATCTTTTGCTAGCTAATTTTTTTTTGCCGTTTCATAAGCCTATGTATTATTTTACACATCTATTAAAAAAAAAACTACGTTATATAACTATTTCTATCATATTACTATTTCAAAACAAAGCGGGGTTTTACCTTCCTTGTATTCTTGATTCAGGATATAATAAAATAGCTTTATGTGACATATATTTAGACTTTCTTATTTCCGCCGAATGTTTCTTAGTCGCAGGACCCTTTAGTCCTGGTTTATTAATCACACAGAATTGCGTATATCTCACGAATCAAGAAACTTCGGCCGAGCCTTGGCATCGGGTGGAAATTCTCCAAACTGTAATTTGCTATTTGCGGTAACAATTCCACGGAAAACCCCATAATTTTTCCTTTAGTTAAATTAAAGGAGCTCGGCCGAGCTTTTTTCCTTTTTCTGAGGTGGTAAGAAATGTGGACAGTGAAAAATTATTTTTATTCCATTGATAAGGGCGATGACCAGCTGGTAACAATTAATATAAAAGCACAGCAGAAAGCTACTTTTAATTTTTTTGCTATTCAAATATTTCTAATTACCAGAAAAAAAATACAACAACAACACAACAGTACAACAACAAAATATGTCTAAGGTCGCCCAAATTATTTCTGATTTACAAAAGATTGAAACCGGTTACGGTTTAATGAGTTTAACATGGAGACCAGATCCAATCCCAAAAGATACTGCATTTGAATCCATGAAACGTGTTATTGATATCGCTTTAGCAAGAAAGACTAAAGCTTTCTTTAACGTTGGTGAATTCTACGGTCCAAACCAAGTTAACTTGACCCTTGTTAAAGATTTCTTTGAAAAGTACCCTGAACTTAGACAACATGTTATTGTTTCCTGTAAAGGTGGTATGCACGGTCCAACCTTAACCCCAAGAGGTAAATATGAAGATGTTTTAGCCAATGTCGATTCTTCTGTCAAGGCTATGGGTGGTTATATTGACGTTTTTGAAGTTGCCAGATTAGACGGTTCTCTTCTTAAGGAAGGTGATGTTTATCCACGCGAATCATTCAGAGCTTTGGTTGAAAAGGTTGATGAAGGTAAGATTGGTGCTATTTCCTTAAGTGAAGTCAATGAATCCCATATTAGAGCTATTGCTGCTGACTGGAAGAAATATTTAGCCTGTGTTGAAGTTGAATTGTCATTATTCAGTCCAAATATTTTAAATGATGGTGTTGCCAAGGCTTGTAGTGACCTAGGCTTGATCATTATTTGTTACTCTCCATTAAGTAGAGGTTTATTAACTGGTGAAATTACTCCATCCTCTACATTTAAGCCAGGTGATTTCAGGGGTTTATTAAAGAGATTCCAAGGTGACGCTATCGCTAAGAATCAAGTTTGTATCGATTTCTTAAACAGTGTCATTCAAGAGCGTCCTGCTGATAAGAGAATTTCTTTAGTTCAATTAGCTTTAGGTTGGGTTAAACACTGGAGTACTGTTGAAGAATTCAAGGGTGCCAAGTTCATTCCAATTCCATCTGGTTCTACTGTGGCCAAGGTAAATGAAAATTTCGATGAAGAGAAGGGTAAAATCACCGATGCAGAATTTACCAAGATCAACGAATTTTTAAAAGAATTTGAAACGGTTGGTGATAGATATGAATTTATTTCAAAATAGATGTCTTCCACAATACACCTGGATTATGTAATATATATAACCTTAAAAATATATGACAAAGTAACCTCGTCATGGCACCGCCACTGCAAAATATAATATCTTTGAACTGATACTCATGGTTAAAGACAAGAAATAAACTTTCAAGTATATTATCCGAAATACAACTTTGCAGCTCCAATTTCAATCGTTTTGATAGATAGCCTTTTCAGAAGTCACCTTTAGTATTGCCCAGCCACTAACAACAATATCTGATTGTCTCCAAACTGGTAATAAGGTTTGCATGGCTAACTTTGTAGAAACAATATTTACTTTTTAATCGGAGATATTCGTCAACAATAGTCGCTATTGTGCTGCAAGAAAGTTTAATTTCAAAAAGATTTAACTTTGAAAGATTCGATGACATTTTGGGAAAAGATAGAACCTATAAAAACATAACCGCGGGGATTGATGATATTGGAACACAAGAATTGAAAATTAAGTTTAAGAAGGTTGTTGTTATCATATATCCACGGGTATAAGGAAAGGAGGAAGCGTTGATTATCTAAGGTGCATCCAGAAGAAGAGGCGTATTTCTTCATCAGTAATGTGCACATGGTAAAAAAAGAAGCTTTTGTTTTTTAAGGATATATAAGGAGACCATTTCAACTGATTTGAAGTATGTGCGACTTCCTTTCCATTTCTTGAAATATAAAGTATCATCACAACAAGATTACAAAATAACACAAAATGTCGTTACCACAAGTTCAAAAGATTAAAGAAGACTTATCTCAAATCACAACAGGTTATGGTTTAATGAGTTTAACCTGGAAACCACAACCAGTCGCCAAAGAAGTTGCATTCCCAGCAATGAAACAAGCTGTTGATTTTGCTTTAGAAAGAAACACTAAAGCCTTTTTCAACGTTGGTGAATTTTATGGTCCAAATCGTTTAAATTTAACTTATGTGAAAGAATTTTTTGATCTATACCCTGATTTAAGACAAAATGTTATTATTAGTTGTAAGGGAGGGTTAGATTGTCAAACTTTTATGTCTAAGGGTAAATATGATGATGTTATTAAAAGTGTCCAAAATTCTGTGGAAGCCATTGGTGGCTTTATTGATATCTTTGAAGTGGCTAGATTAGATTTTGAAATTGTCAAATCTAAAACTGATGTGTACCCAAAAGAATCCTTCGAAGCATTGGCTAAAATGGTAGATGATGGTGTTATTGGTAGTATTTCATTAAGTGAAGTGGATGCGGAACAAATTAAAGCCATTGCTTCGGATTGGAAACCATATTTAAGTTGCGTGGAAGTAGAATTATCACTATTTTCATTACATATCTTAACCAATGGTATTGTAGATACATGTAATGATTTAAACATTTTCATTATTTGTTATTCGCCATTGGGGAGAGGGTTATTAACTGGTCAAATTACGTCTAATGCAAACATTCCAGATGGTGATATTAGAAAGACAATGAAAAGATTCCATGGTAATGCATTAGAACAAAATCTTTTATTAGTTCAATTCTTACAAGATGAAATTATTGATAAGAGACCTGAGGAAGAAAAAATTACATTGCCACAATTAGCTCTAGGTTGGATTAAACATTGGAATAATGAACCTAAGTATAGTGGTACAAGATTTATTCCAATCCCATCTGGTTCAGAGTTAAAGAAAGTAAAGGAAAATTTTGATGAATCTAAGTGTAAGGTTACCGATGAAGAATTTATTAAGATTTATGGTTTCTTAAAAGAATTTGAAACTGCTGGTGATAGATATGAACAAGTGTAAGTTTATATATAAATGTGTGTGGGTTTTTCATAATATATATGTAAATAAGTTATAAAAACAGAAAAAAAAAGATGAATATCTATATATCTAAAAGGAAAAGGGCACAATTATGCAAGTGGGGAAGGTTTCAATCTACGTTTCATTATGATAGATAAGATTAATAATAATTGATTTAATCTCTTGGCTAATTCACCTTTAAACATAAATAAAAGTCCTTGAACAATGACACCTTTAGTTAATTGTGGTAAAAGTCCTTTCCAAAGACCCTTTAAACCTTCATGTTTATAAAGATGCAACAACACTTGTTGAAAATTTTGATAATGAGACCCCACACTTTGTAAAGACGCTTTAGCAACAATTAAAGGCTGTGTTATGATTGTAGAGATACATTTAGAGACTACACCTAAGAAAAAGTTTTGCCATGGTGAAAGGGTATCACTATCAAATTGTTCACTAGATTTGAAAATAATCTTTTTCAATCTTTGATATGATGTGTATGTGATTGATGGATTTAAAGTTAACATTAACCCAACTTTCAACCCTTTCCAAAATGCTGTAATATCACCATTACTTTGTTTATATAAATCTTTCACTACGTTGGCAAATTTAGCACTTTCTGGATCATGTATGGTTTGTTGTCTTGTGGAGATTACAGCAATGGGACTAGTAAATACTTGTGACATTGTTGCTGCAATGATACCAATTAAAAGTTCTTCAATGGTAGAAATTCTTAATGGATTAGATGATGACTGTAATTTAAATTTAATATATCTCTTTCTAATTAAAGTATACCAAAAGAAATAACAAAAATTCATTATAAAAGTCCCAGCAACTGAAGTGGTACAACCTTGATAGAGACCTTTAATACCCTTGGTATTGAAAATATCTTTCATACATTCAAAAACATTTTTATATTTCCTATGTTGTGTATCGTCCACTTTAGTATCATCATCATCTGTTTTCTTCCTATGATGATGTTGTGTTTGAATTAATGTCTTTGATAAATCTAATGGGTATACTGCTGTATTTGCCATAGCAGAGGCAATGGCCCCAGTAATTGCAGATTCTAAAGTGGCCATATTTTATTTTATTTTCTTTTATTTTATGTTTGTGTACTTCTTGACTGTGAGAAATAGAAGGATATATCTATTCCATGTATACTCGCGAGTTTTATATATCTTATTTATTTATTTGGAGATAGGACTGTTTAAAGGTTTTATTTAATTGTGACTTTTTGAAATTTAAATATTGCGATGGAATTTCTGATATATAAGCTATTATACTATTATAATATATTATATTATAGTATAGTAGATTAAAAGACTACTTCATGTGGATAACATTTATGATTTCTACCATCCTTTCTAGTAGATTTCCCCTTGTCTCTATCCATCCCTTTCCTCATATCAAAGGCATCTTTATCATCGTGAATATTTTTCAAATCATTTGGATATGGTTCTTTAGGTCCATTATAATAACCAACGACTCGTCGATACACTAGATAACCTAATTTTTCATATAGATTAATGGCTAATTGATTATTACATTTAACAAATAAGTCAATGAAATTAACATTATGTGGTGATGTGTTGGTAATTTCTTCCAATGTATTACAAAGTTTTGATGCTAATGAGATTCTTCTAAATTCTGCTGCCACGGTCACCGCAGTGATATGTGTATGCCAATCTTGTCCCTTCCCCTCGGTTTTACCCATCATATAACCTGATATCACTTTGTTGGAATGTTCTATACTCTTGAAGAATAAAGTGGGCCATAGAATGAGATATTCTGCATAGAAGTCAAGTGGGAAATTTTCTGTTAAAGTGTCTAGATTGACATTGTTTAAATGTAGTAAGTCTGTGGCCTCGAATGGTTCATACGAGGACATCTTGTGTTGTGGTCTGGTGTCACTTATCCCATTGTCTTGGATAATTTCACTAGTCAATATTTAATCTCTGCTTTTCTTTCAATCACGATCTTTTCGAAGGGTTTTCTGAGGACTGTTTCTGGCAAACGGACAGAGCCGTACCTTCCGAGCCGTCCTCCGTTCCGTTTATTTTTTTGGTTTTTGGACCAGTGAAACTATTTCCCCTTTAGGAAACCACCTCAAAGGGACGCAATATTTTGGAAATTTGAAATTCTGCGTGGGCTCTGCTGCTTTTTCTCAGCGATGGGCAGATGTTCTCTGTCTGGAGAGTGACTCTCAGACTGGACCCTACATAGACAGACGGAGCGTCTATCCCTTCGCTCTCAATTACGCTGGACAGACCTGCTACTCTCTGGCCTGCCAGTAACTCTGCCATCTCTCTCTAGTACTGTCTCTCTCCTGCCTAGCTCACCTGGACCATTGCGTATCACTCTCACTGGTTCCCATAATGTAACAATATCACTCTCGCCATGAGTTCCCTCATCTCCATGAAATTTCATTCAGTTTAATATAGTTAAATTTTACATATAATATGTTATTACTATATTTTACTTAGTATTATATCTTAACTACAAATAGACAAATCAGTAAGAATTAAAATAACCAAAAATGGGTAAGGGTAAGCCAAGAGGTTTGAATTCCGCTAGAAAGTTACGTGTCCACAGAAGAAACAAGTATGTACAATATTGTGAAGGAAAACACTATCAAGAAAAAGAATATAATATTATGATTTCTGAGTATCACTTAATTGCAAGGATAGAAATAAACCACTAGAGTTACTAGAATACTGTTCATTTTACCATTATTATTATTATTATTATCTTTTTTTGTTGTTTAGAAGTACGTTCAATTTTACTAACAATTTCAATGTTAAACTAATATATGATACATTATCATATACAAAGTTAACAAACTATTTTTATTACAGCCGTTGGGCCGAAAACAACTATAAGAAGAGATTATTGGGTACTGCTTTCAAGTCCTCTCCATTCGGTGGTTCTTCTCACGCTAAAGGTATCGTTTTAGAAAAATTAGGTATTGAATCTAAACAACCTAACTCTGCTATCAGAAAGTGTGTCAGAGTTCAATTAATTAAGAACGGTAAGAAGGTTACTGCTTTCGTTCCAAATGATGGTTGTTTAAACTATGTCGATGAAAATGACGAAGTCTTATTAGCTGGTTTTGGTAGAAAGGGTAAGGCTAAGGGTGATATTCCAGGTGTTAGATTCAAGGTCGTTAAGGTCTCTGGTGTCTCTTTATTAGCTTTATGGAAGGAAAAGAAGGAAAAGCCAAGATCATAAGTTATCTTATCAAAAAATATATATATATCATTTTTTCCATTCTCAATACTTTTATTAATAATGTTTTAATATATAACATATAAAATTGTATATTTTAATATCAATAATACTTTACTATAAACATTTACCGTCTTTTTTATTAAAACAATTGAACAATTTCTTATATATATATATATTTATGCATATTACAAAAAACTACAAACTTATCATTTCTTCTTATGAAGTCTGGAATTTAATCTCTTATATAAATCACTATTGTTTAATGTGGATCCAACACCAGTGGTTCTTGCATCTGTATTCATTGGTATAACATTTGACACTGGAGCAAATCTATAATCTGTCGTGGTTTGTGCTGGAGCAGCAGCTCTACCTCTTCTGGCAGCGGCTTGTTCATATAATGATTGTGGAGTTGAACCTTCACGAGATTCACTTTCACCATTTGGTGTACCCTTTCTCTTCTTTCTCTTAGCAGAATCAAGAACATTCTTCTTTCTTAATTTCTCTGAATCAAATTCTAATTGAGTAATTCTTAAATCTCTATAATTATCTGAAGCACCAATTACTGGTCTTGTCCATTCAGCAATTAATTTCTCAGCTAATCTAGCTAATGATGGTTCCACACGTTTTGATTTAGTATAAAAAATCATAACACGGCCAAGACCACTTTCTTTTAAATGTTCTGTCTTAATCGGTAAATCATTAATAGCGGCAAATAACGATTTTTGGATCTCAAAGGATGGTAGTGATCCATCTGGTAATGGTTCTAACCAAATTCTAACACTTTGTAATAAATTATTATCTAAAATTGTATCAGCTAAATTTGCCTTTGATAATGTTTGTTCCACTTTTGGTAATAATTTAACTTTTTGAATTGCAATTAAACTTGTATCACCAGTTTCAATTCTTTTATTTAAAGTTTCAATATCTAATTGTGCAGCAATATTCATTTCATCCTTTAATCTAAGAATCTTCTCATCAAGATATTGTTCCAAATCATCTTCATCTCTTCTAGATCTTTTCACTTTAGGTTTCTTTAATAACATATCTAATTTTTCTTCTAATACTTGACGAGACGATATTGGTTTATTATCTATTTCATTTCCATCATCACTATATACATCTTTACTTTCTCTCATTACATTCTCATCCAGGGCAGCATCTACGGTTTCATCATCATCTGAATCATCTATACGTCTACGTTGTCTAGTGGAAAGATTAGCATTTTCATCAGGTTGTCCAGGTTGATCAGGCACAGAGGCGGCAGCTACAGCAGCAGAGGCAATATTAGCCACTTCATCACCTGAATCAGCAGCAGTGGCAGTGGTGGAAACATTTTCAATAAATGCAGGATCTATTTCATTATTATTTGTGGCGCTAGTGGTGCTGGTAGTAGTGTTGGTAGTTTCGTTCATAACAGGAGATTGTTCCTTGTTTGGGACATTATTATCCACAGTGTTCTCAGTAACTTCCATACTTATTCAATCTATTGATGCTTCTTTGTCACCTCTTCTATATCTTTAGTGATATAATCTCTCTTTCAATGTGTATTGAATCCTTTTCTTTAAAATAATATTTTCAATTTTTTGCTTCAAATTTAAAAACCAGCTATCAGAAATTGGATCACACTCTAATTACACACTCTAACTACACACTCTATTAATTAGAGGTAACAGCAGTTATAATCACAACAACACTCTATCAAATCCCATATTATATATAATGTTTGGCATCCCACAACAAGAACCTACTGAAGAAGAAAAGAAAGTCCGTCAAGAAGCTGCTAATAACACTTTAAAGACTGCTGCTGCTTTATCCTTTGCCCTTTGGATCTCTCCAGTGGTTTGGAATTTCGTTAGGAAGCAATGGCAATGAACAAGTTAATACATATTTGATTGTATTTAACTCTTTATACCTATATATATTTTACCCTTCCCATCTTCCTTGTACATATCTGATTAACGACATGGATTTACATATATTTATATTATTTTATAACATTATAATAAATTAATTAATCAATATACATATTTTACATGAAAATGAAATAGAACACACAACAAGATTTACAACTACACGTCATGTCGTGTATGGAATATATCACTAGACATTGTGCAGTGTGTCAGATTAAATTGTTACGACCCAGGGGAGTCACCGCAAATCAGTTGATTCAAGTGTCAAACAGGGTTCATTCTGATTTAGAGCGAATATGTAATATATTATACACTAAGGGACAGTTCCCTGCAAGGGTGCCTTTGGATGTGAGAAAACTGATAGGTCCATATAATCCTAAGTTGTTCTTAATCTTGGGGACTGGTGATCTGAGTGTACTTTTTAAAGTGTTATCAAACATTAAAGGTGTGGGATGGGATTCCAATAAGCCCATTGACTGTCCTTCCCCCGATGTATCTACTAAATTATTCGATATGGATACGTCAAAGAAAGATCGAAATTTGATAACAGCATTACATGAACTACATAACAATCCGACCCAATCTTCTATTCTTCGATATCTTAAAATTAATGATTCAGTGCACCTAAATGATACCATTACCAGTTATTCAAAAAAAAAGATTCCCTTATATGATCCAAAAAAATATGAATTTAAATGGAATTCTAACAAACTTACAGACCAGATCTCATCCCATTCTCAGCAAACATATTCCACAGATCCCAATTTAATTGAATGGGTACCAGAAATATTTACAAATTTATATGGTCTTCCTAATGATATGAAATTATGGTTAAGGGACATTGAATATTGTAACGATTTAGATGAATTATTAAGTTTGAAACCACAACACAAAGATGAATTAGATATACTATTACATGGTTTCAAAGGATTGTGAGTAATTAATGCAAAAGAAAGACTTCATTTATATAATAATAATATATATTCTTACAAAAATTTTAATGATTTAAAATATTAGATACATTTCTTTAATGTTTTATTATTTTATCAATAACTTGATTATCATTCTCTATTATAGAATTCAAATATGATATACCACGTTGTTGATTACTTAAAATATGTGCAATCTTATCAATACTATTTGTTTCATTACCAACAAAATTAGAACCTGAGGTTGTGTTATTTGAAGTTGTGGTAGAAATAGTAGCAGTAGCTCCGCTATCTTTCTTATTACCATCATTGATAATTATTAATGTATTATCTAATTGATCAGAGATGTTCTTAGCACGTTCTTTTAAGACACTTAAACGCGCCCACAATTCATTAGTCTTACCTAAACCAGCAGGATCTTCGGATCTTTTCAAAAGAGTCTTGAATTGAGTCCACATCTTTTCTTCATTAATACTCATTGGTAAACCTCTATTCTTTAAGATAGCCAATTGGGAACCTAATTTCAAAATTCTTTTCTCAATTTGAATATTTCTTGATTGGACTTTTAATATTCTTGCTGCTGTATCTAATTCATGTCGTTGTTGTAATTGTGTATTTTTATCTAACATTTCCTTTAATATTAATCTAATTTGTGCCACATTTTCAATTTGTAATTGATTTCTTTGATTTAAATCATCAAATCCATTTAACTGAATTGGAATAACATTATAATTACCCTTTGGTTTCCTTTCCATGGCTTGATCCCATTCTTCTTGTAAAATGTAAGGTGGTTTCGTGTATAACATGGCATCAGTTTCATTAACTTTATTATAAACAAATGAACGTAATTTTGATTTATATGATGCTGGATCCCATGATTCTCTACATTTAATAATTTGTTCTTGAATTTGTTGTGGATAATTTGCAGTAGTTTGTTGTTGTTGTAATGCATAAATTGAGGGTTGATTTGGTTGTTGTGACGGTTGCGGTTGTTGTTGTAAAAATGATAATGTATTCTGTTGTTGCGGAACTTGTTGTGTAGTGTTATTATTTTGAGACCAAGCAAATGAAGGTTGGTTAGTTAAAGTTGGTTGCTGGGCTTGTAAAGGTTGTTGTTGTTGCGGTTGTTGTTGAGCACCAAATAGACCACCACCTAAAGTTTGACCTGCAGGTTTAGCACCGAAAAGACCACCAGTTGCAGGTGCAGTAGTGTTCTGAGCACCGAACATACCACCACCAAGAGTTGAAGCAGCTGGTTTAGCACCAAACATACCACCTGTAGCAGGAGCAGTAGTATTTTGAGCACCAAATAACCCGCCGGTAGCTGGAGCAGCTGGTTTAGCGCCAAATAAACCACCAGTTGGTGGAGCAGTAGTGTTTTGAGCACCAAAAAGACCACCTGAAGCGGGAGCAGCTGGTTTAGCACCAAAAAGCCCACCAGTGGCACCTGGGGCCGTAGTATTATTTTGAGCACCAAACATCCCACCTGTAGTACCAGGTTTGGCACCAAATAAACCGCTTGTGGCCGCAGGTTGTTGTTGCTGGCCAAATAAACCACCACTAGCGGCACTGGGTTGTTGTTGCTGTTGTTGTTGACCAAACAAACCACCAGTAGTAGCTGTATTGGTATTATTATTATTGTTATTTCCAAATGAGAACCCAGAATTCATGGTCCCACCTGTAGTATTATTATTTGTTCCAAAAGTAGAACTACCTCCAAACATTGCGCAAACTAAATCAATTTATACCTGGAATGTTTGCTTGTAATATAAAATTAACGGTTGTAAAAACGTCGTCACTGATCAATTGAGTTCCCTTGCGGTCGAATACCTGGATTAATCCTCTACGTTTGAGGGATCATTGCACTTCTTGTTATTTTATTTATCTTTAATCTCATCTTTAAATTTTTGACTGGAATTTGAAATTTTGAATTCGAAAAAATATAGTTTCGTGGTACGTGATTTAAGAGAGATACAGTGTGCCAGGTCACCCGGCTGGCTGGGACTTTAACTGTTAAACAGTGGTATTGTCTGGTTGTTTTGACCATTCTGTCTCTAATTAGTTATGGACTGCTGATCTGCCGTTTTTGAAGAAATTTACTGGCATGCTTTGAAATTATTTGGGGTTAACCTACAGAAGAATGATTTAAATTACTGTGACAGATCTAAATTCAAAAGATTGATGAATATATACAGTGATATATTAGTGTAATTGATATCCTCCGGCATTATTATTTATAACTTCACGTATTACAGACACTTTTGTCTTTACTTTCCAGTGCTTTAATACTTCTATTTCAATTTGAAAATGTGACGCGTCAAGATTTGGCGTTTTGGGATTTTTGCAAATTTAAGATTTAAAGATATTTCAAACAGTAGATGATGAGATAGTAGAAACAACCATTATAATATCTCTAAGACGGTTCAATCAGATCAGGAATTGTATAGTACACCTCTGATGTCTGTTATATTCAACAAAGAAACTGTGTTTGAAAGTGGTGGGAAGACTTTACTTTCCATTGAAAACACTAAATTCAATATCCTTTACGCGGCTAACAAGAATGCCATCACTAAAGTTTTACAAACTGATCATCCTGAAACTGAACCTGATTTTGTAGACACTTTAGACCAAGTTACCTCTGTGAAGAGTGTTTCTGAAAATAAGTTTATGATGACCAATATGAAAGGTGATGCATGGTTATATGATACAAAGAGCAAAACATCTAAATTATTAGCAAGAAGTGCATTACCATTACGTGATTGTGACCTGGTTCATTCTGGTAACACTGCTATCTTTGGTGGTGATGACTTACAACTAAACATGGTTGATTTAGACGATTCCAAGAAGACTCAAATGTTAACGGTTCAAGACCAGGTTCATCAATTATCCTATAATTTAAGAACAAATATGTTAGCTGTTTCTTTAACTAATGGTAATATCCATTTCTACTCTTTGACTTCCACACAACCAAATGAGGTGAAGAAATTAGATGGGTTCATCGTCAAAGCAAGTTATAAAGAAGAAATGGATGCCTTAGATACTATTACTCGTGATGATCTTGATAGTGATGATGAAGATGGTAATTCCGTAGATGATAAAGAATTTTGTGATGACAACAGAATTTCTACTCGTGTAGCATGGTCACCGTCTGGTCATAATTTTGCTGTTCCATGTTATGATATGAAGGTAAAAGTTTTCAATTTAAAAGATTATGCACCAACAAAGACATTAAAGGTTAATGGTGCTGAATCTAAATTTATTGATTTACAATTCGATCCATTAGATGGTAAATATGTTGCGGCCATTGACTTGAAAAATAGATTAACTGTTTGGGATTGGAAAGTCTCTAAGATTGTTTATGAAAAGGATTTAAAATCTCAAGTGACAAATATGGTTTGGAAAATTAATTCCCAGGACAATAATAATAAAAAATTAGATCTTATTATTGGTACATGGACAGGTTCCATCATTAATATTAAAAATGTCGCTGCAGTGGTCCCCTTACTTCGTGATCCTTCTCTTATAGGAACTACAACAGATGCAACTGAGACAAAGAAGACTGGTAATGGTTTATTTGTGGAATCAGATGAATCAGACCTTGATGCATTAGTTAATAGTGATGATGAAAAGAAAGAAAATGGTATGATGGATGATATGGCGCAGGATGGTCACGATGAAGATAATGATTCTGATAATTTATTCACTCAACAAGAGAATTCAAAGAAGAGAAAATTACATGCTGATGAAGATGAAGAGGCCATTGATGATGATGAAGATGACGAACATATGGCTGATGATAATAGAGATGGCTTTATTGAGGATGATGACGGCGCTGGTTACGTGGTAGAAAGATATAATACACAATCAAGAGGTCATAAGAGAGTTACTTTTCCAATTTTACCTACTATGAGTACATCAAGATTCAAATATAAACCAATCTCTCCTGGTGGGACACCATTTGGTAATGGTGAAAGAAGATATTTAACTATGAATACAATCGGTTACGTGAGTACAGTGCGTAATAATGAACAATACAGTATAACTGTCTCTTTCTTCGATACTGGTAACTTTAGTGAATATCATTTTGAAGATCTTTTTGGTTTTGATGCTTGCTTCTTGAATGATAGAGGTGCTCTTTTTGCACAATCAAAAATTGGTCAAATTCAATACAGACCACATGAATCATTACATTCAAATTGGACTAAAAACGTTCCACTAGATAAGGGTGAAGTTATCACAGCAATTGCCGCTACTCCAAAGAGAGTTATTGTGGGTACCTCATTTGGTTATGTAAGAATTTTCAATCAGTTTGGTATTCCATTAAGTGTGGAAAAGATGTCACCTGTCGTGGCATTAACTGCGTATGATTACAAAGTCTTTCTTGTTCATTATTCACAATACCATGGTATTTCATTCTCACTATTTGAACAAGGTAATCAGACTACAGTTTACTTTCATAGAGAATCCTCATTGCCAATACCATTACCACAAACTGCTATTTCAGATATTGCTGAATCGGATAACTCAAATTTTGATAAATTCAATCCAATGGGGATTAAAGGTTTATTCTTTTCAGAATATGGTGATCCATGTATATTTGGTAAAGATGATGTTTTATTAATCTTAAATAAATGGAGAAGACCAAGAGAAAGTAGATGGGTTCCAATATTAGATGCAAAAATGGAGATTTGGCAAATGAGTGGTGGTAAAAATTCAAACGGCATTCATGTTTGGCCACTGGGCTTAACCACAACACAATTTACCTGCATTTTGGTCAAGGGTAAAGATATATGGCCTGGTTTCCCCTTACCATTACCTTCAGATATGGATTTAAGAGTACCAATCTTAGTGAAAAAACAATTATGGGAAAACCATTTGGAGAAAGAAAAGGAAAGAGAAGATCTAAGAGAACAAGAAGGTGTTGATGCTATTGTAGATGATGAGAACGATAAAAATATTGAAATCCCCATGGAAATGCAAGCTGAAGAAGAAAGTATTAGAAATAAAGTTCTGACAGATCTTTTAACAGAAACCATTGAAAATGATGGTGAACTATATGGTAATGAAGGTGAAATAGTGACCCAATTAAAGCTTTCATACGATAAGGCTATATTAAGACTGCTTGCCGCAGCATGTTCCACTCAAAATTTAGAAAAGGCATTATCATTGGTATTGGAATTGAAACAAGATGTTGCATTGAATGCAGCCGCCAAGATAGCTGAACGTGCTGAAATGATGACTTTAATGAAGAAGATCAACGAGATGAGGGAAGCTAGATTTGAGCAAGAGATGAATAATATGTAGTTTTCACATATATAATTGCTTAGTAGATAAAGAAATTGTAATTATTAACTGGTACCTCTTGTATCTTTTTATTCTTTATATTACTATGTGTTCGTATTTTGGTTTATTTAAATTACCCTCCATATCGAAAAATTTTGGAAATGAAAAAAAAAATTTGAGATGCGATGAGCTTGAAAAATTTTGTTAAATAAGAAATTAGTAGTGCTATAGTGAGAGAAGTTAACTATAAGCTGTATTACCCGTAAGAGACGGTAAAGAATACATACAATAGTTCAATTGATAGATAATTAGACCAGAAACTAAAATGTCCAAAAGAACTAGAGACGAAAGAGAGCGTTCCAAACCTCCTATGGATGAAGAGATTACAGATCCATCTTCAAATGAAGAAAGTGAAGTCGAGGATAATACCAATGATGTTTTGGAGGGTAGAAATGAGGATGAATTAGATTCTGAAGAAGAATTTGAAGGTGAAAATCCAGCTGATAAGAGAAGAAGATTAGCCAAACAATATCTTGAAAATTTAAAGACTGAAGCTAATGATATTGACCAAACTGATGAGTTATCTGCTGATCAAAAGACCAAACAAATATTAGATGATTACAACAATTTTGATGCTGCTGATTTAGATAAAGATATTATTGCCGCCAGATTAAAGCAAGATGTTGCTGAACAGCAAGGTCGTGTTTATAGATTTATTGCTGATAAACTATTAGTGACTGAAGCTAAGACCACATTCACCAGAGTTGGGGATAAAAATCTTACTGGATTAAGTTGTTACCAACCAGATTTGAATAAATTTGATACAGATCCAAAGACTGGTAAAGCCAAAAATAAAGGTAAAATATTTGCATACACTGTCAGTAAAGATTTACAATTAACAAAATATGATGTTACCAATTTTAATGAAAGACCAAGAAAGATGAAATACGTAAGAGGTGGATCTAAATACATTCCAGAAGGTAAACATGAATTTGAAAATACAACTGAAGGCCATTGTGATGAAATATTAACTGTAGCAGCCTCACCAGATGGTAAATATATTGTCACAGGTGGGAGAGATAGAAAACTAATTGTTTGGAGTACAGAATCTTTGGCTCCAATTAAAGTCATCCCAACAAAAGATCGTCATGGTGAAGTATTGTCATTAGCATTTAGAAAGAATTCGGATCAATTATATGTTGCATGTGCAGACTTTAAAATTAGAACATATTCCATTAATCAATTTTCCCAATTAGAAATCTTGTATGGTCATCATGATATTGTAATTGATATATCAGCATTAGCCATGGAAAGATGTGTTACTGTGGGTGCTCGTGATAGAACTGCTATGTTATGGAAGATTCCAGATGAAACAAGATTAACATTTAGAGGTGGTGATGATTCAAATAAGATGTTAAAGAAATGGATGAGAGATAATGCTGTTGAGAAGGAAGATGGTACTGTAGAATATCCTGATGAATCTAAAGCTCCAACTTTTGTATCAGAAGGTAGTATTGATGTTGTGTCTATGATTGATGATAGTCATTTTGTAACAGGTTCAGATAATGGTAATTTATGTCTTTGGGCTACATCAAAGAAGAAACCAATTCATGTTGAAAGGGCTGCACATGGTAATATGCCAGCTCCTACTAATAATGAAATATCAGGTGAAGCTGATTCTGAATTAAGAGCACAACAATTACAAGGTGATAAATTGGCACATCCATATTGGATCACTGCTGTCTATGCTATCCCATATTCTAATATATTCATATCTGGTTCTTGGAATGGTTCATTGAAACTATGGAAACTAGATGAAACATTAAGATCATTCAGTTTATTAACTGAATTAAATGGTTGTAAAGGGTTAGTAAATAAGATTCAATGTGTTGAATCTGGTAGACATGGTAGAGAAACATTCCGTATATTGGCCAGTGTAAGTAAAGAACATAGAATGGGTAGATGGAATGGTCATATTCCAGGTGGTAGAAATGGTATTTATTCTGCAGTCATTGAACAAACATCATTTTGATTTGGAAAAAAAACAGAAAAATACACAAATAGACATAATTGTATAAAAAATAAATAAAAATATATGTACTTCTTTGTAAGAACATATAAATGCATAAAAATTTAAAAATATTAATAAATTTTGGGTTATTGTTTATTTGAATTAAGAAAGTTTTGAATTTTTGTTAGTGATAAAAATCAAATTTTTTATTAAATGTTAAAAAATTGAAAACTTGTCTTTTTAAAATTTATGTTCAACGGGTTTAGAATTAAAATTTAGAATTTTTTTAGTTTTTAACATTGTTTTCAACTTAATTGTAGTAGTATCAAACCAATAAATCATGGAAATAGGTTTAAAACATGATTAAATTAATAACTCAACATAGTTAATTTCAAAGGTGTAAAGTAAGAAAAAGACGACTTCATGGCCAAGCTGGTTAAGGCGTGCGACTGTTAATCGCAAGATCGTGAGTTCAATCCTCACTGAGGTCGATTTTCTTTTTAAGTTTTTTTGCTGCTTGAGAAGGAATCACTTGCCATAATACAAATGTAACATAAAACTTAATTCATTTATCAATTGATAATGGGACAGAGATGGTATAATCTTTTGTTTGAAATGAATTTGATATTAAAAATTTAATGAATATATGATATTATATAAGTTATGAAGAATGTTTTTCTTTTTCTAACTCTCTATAAAAGAATAAATAATGCAATATTTGATAAGATATATTTATTTCATCTTATCGTTTGTTTTTGTTTGTTTTTTTGTTTTTTTGTTTGTTCTTAATAATAAATTAATGTGATAATGATACATCAATTTGTTTTTCTAATTGTTCATCAATATGATTATTTTGTGATATTGAAGTTGTAGTCTCTGCAATGGTGGAAATATTATCAGTTTCAGTTTCATCGGAATCATCTGTATTACCTTGAGTTTCACCTGATGAAGAATGAATATTATCAGTATCCACCCCCCATTCATAATAATCTCTTCTTACTTCAACATAATCGTATGCAAATTCACCAATTTGATCTTCATCTAGACCACGAGCCTCTGCGTCTTCATTAACACGTAATTGAATATATGGGATATGTTCCAAGACAATACAAATCAAAGCAGTGACCACTGCACAATAGGCGGTGACAGCGGCAATATAAGCAATTTGTTTATACATTTGTTTCCAATTATGCGTCAACCAACCACCTTCATGTTCTGTGGACCCATCCATCCCAATGACCCAATCAGCACCGAAAAAGCCATTAAATATTAATCCGACAACACCAGCAACACCATGTTCGGCTAATAAATCTAATGAATCATCAACATTCATATAATATTTAATCTTAGTGGCAAAATTACAAACAATACCAGCAATAATACCTTGAATTAAAGATGCATAAATCGTAATACAACCTGATGATGGTGTTGCTGCCACAAGACCACAAATAATACCAGAACAAAGACCCACGGTAGACCATTTTCTCTCTGATCTATAATCTAAGATACACCATGTCATCCCGCCCATCACTGCACTAATATTTGTATTGAAAAATGCATAAACAGATCTTAAACATGGTGTTAAAGTGGAACCACCATTGAATAATAACCAACCAAACCATAAGATAACAGTACCCATGGTCACCATTGATACATTATGTGGTCTAAAATTAATTAATAAATTTTCTCTACGTCTACCCAAGAAATATGAATAAACGAAACCACCTACAGCTGATATAATTTCTAAAAACCCACCAGCCCAATCTAAAACCCCCCATTGATAAGCCCATCCACCTGGAGCCCAAATCCAATAACAAATTGGACAATAAACGATTGTGGCATAGATGAAAAGGAAAACCATGTGGGGAAACAATTTACCTCTTTCTGCTGTGGCACCTGATACAATACTTAACGTTACACACATGAACATCATTTGTAAAGTAGCAAAAGCGATTTCTGGATATGTATCATCATCTTTAACTTTCCCATAAACGTTTCTAAACCCAAATGAATTCATATCACCAATAAATTTATTATTTGTAGCAGATTTACTAAAAGCCAGAGAATAACCCCAAAAATACCATTGTAACATGCCCACTAAAGCAGCCATTAGGACCACCCATATAAGTGAAAGAGCAGATTTTCTCCTTGCTAAACCTGAATATAAAAAACCTAAACCTGGGATCATAAAGAAGACAAATGCAGCAGATATAAGCATAAACCCTACGGTAGCTTCATCATAATCTTCTTTCCATAAATAGCCTTTTCCCATTTGTATGTATGAAATAGTATTTGATATAGATAGATAGATATAAATTACCCCTTAGTAAGAAAATTTGTATGTCGATTGATACTTTTTGAGATAAGATAAACCACCCTTATATTATTTATGATTATGGATATATAGATATATATATCAAGATATTGAAAGAAATTCGCGTAAGATTATATAAAACTTTCCTTTGCCCATATATTTAAGAAAGATTCTCCTAATGATAGGATGACTCGAGTGGTGTAGATTCATTATTTAAATTACCGCTGCTCATTGCCAAAACTGAAAAATTTCCATATTAAAAAAAAGATAGAAAAAGAATCAAATAAAATCACGGAAGGAAAGGAGGAGACACATAATAATAATAATAATAATAATAATAATACTCAAAATAATAGTAATCAAAATATAGATAAGGAATCTTTAATTGATAGTGATTTTATAGTGAAATGATAATAAATACAATAGATATAGAGTATAAATAGGGCTAATTGAAATTATGGCAAGGAGCAATCTACGTTATTTCCTAAAGGGGAAGGAGCGATCGATACGGAAAACACAATGGTTGGCAGACAATACAGCCTATTGTGTGTTTTGCCGCGGTTCCTTATCTTATCTTTTCTTATCTCTTTCGTTATCGCAGTGTTTGTTTTGCTTGCTATTGTTCTGTGGTAAACAAACCAATCAGGCAGAAGGAGCCTACGCCCGTGCCCCGCGCCACTCGGCAAGAAACGCCGCTTTCTGGGCCGCGCCGAGCGTCCGGGCAACGGGGGTTCTGCCGCCGTTCAGCAGCGCGCGGCCGTTATGGATGAGGTCCTTAGAACTGGTGTTCGAGTCCTGCGCCGGGACAAGCTTGACCTTGGTTTGCGGACCACTAATGTAAAGCAACAATTTAAGGAAGTCTGGTTTAGTGATGGGTAATGGGGTAGTCAAAGAAGATGGGATATGTCTAATTTGTACCCATTGAATGTTCTTAATATACTCATTGTTTGTATTAACATCTTCCCCTTCTTTTTCTTCACCTAGCATAAAGGTTTGTAAATGTTTAACATCAATTTCAAAGGGTAAAACACTCTTACCATTCGATGTAGTACCTTCAGCAAACATAAAACATGTGTAATCATTACACACTTCTTGCCAATTGACAATCTTTTCACCACATTTACTCAATTCAATTTGTCCCAATGTATAATTTAAAAAATTATATAATCTCATACCATACACTTCATTATCCTTGACAACAAGATATAATACATTTGTATCCTGGGATATAATATAACATACAATAGCATCTAATCCACTCGTATAATTACAAAGATATAATGAACCACGATGTGGATAATCAACACGTCTGTTAATGGCCCTTTTCCTCTTACCTTGAATAGTAACATCCACAGAATAACCAAATAATAATTTCATAAGTAAATAAATCATAGATCCATTAAATTGAACCCCTAAGAGACATAATAACACAGGTAACAATAAGATACATTTAATAATAAATATACTCCATTGGATACTCTTAAATATTTTACCATGCCTGGTGGGGTTCACAGGCATAAAGGGGGATATACCTGTACCTTTATCTCTATAATTAGTATATTTCTCCATTCTGAGATGATATATAACTTTCTTCTATCTTGGTTTACTCTCTCTTTCCTTAAAATGTGGTAAGTAAAAAGGTATTAAATGGGGTTATATTCAAATATTTAAATTTTTTTGCTTTTCAAATTTTAAAGAAATCCTGCAGATCTAAAGATTGACACATTTTCTTCTTTCTAAAAAATTTACAAAATTTAAGATAATATTTAATGAACCTTTTATACAAAACCGTAAGGCTGAGTTTATTGAATATACAGAGGGAATATATATATATATATATAAAATGCCCTTCCCAGATGTGGTTAAAAGGGGTGATGATTTCTTTTATCAGTATCCAAGAGGTTCCACCCTATGGAAATTTCTACATTATAGTACAAGTGTTTTTGTCATTGGTATGTCAAAGATATTCTTAAAATTATTTTATAATGTAAGAGTTAATAATTTTAATAATCTTCAAACCGCTTTAGATAGATCCAAGCAAGAAGACCGTGGCCTTATGACTATTATGAATCATATGTCAACAGTAGATGATCCATTTGTTTGGGCTACATTTCCAATGTCTTTATATAAATCATTATCAAATATTAGATTTTGTCTAGGTGCACATAATATTTGTTTTAAAAATAAATCTGTTTCAAATTTTTTCACTTTAGGTGGTGTGTTATCAACTGAAAGATTTGGTAAAGGTCCATTTCAAGGTTCAATTGATTGTGGGATTAAAATTTTAAGTAAAAATGGTCACAAAGATGGTTATTCTTCTTGGATGCATGTTTACCCTGAAGCATTTGTATTACAATTACAACCACCTTATAATAATTCAATGAGATATTTTAAATGGGGGGTGACTAGAATGATTCTGGAATCATCAAAACCACCAATCATTGTACCAATCTTTGGAACAGGGTTCGAAAAGATTGCTCCAGAGGATGAAACTTTACCCACTTGGAAACATTTTATTAATTCATGGGGCGCTACGGTAAATGTTACTGTTGGAGAACCTGTCCAGGAGAATATTATTGAATCATATCGTCGTGAATGGCAAATTTTAATCTCTAAATATTCAAAACCTAATGATACAGATTTAAGTGAAGAATTAAAATTTGGTTCAGAAGCTCAAGATTTAAGAAGTAGATTAGCCTCTGAATTAAGAGCCCAAGTCTCTGAAGTAAGAAAATTAAATAAAGAGTTACAACAAGAAGACCCAAGATTTCAGGATCATAAATGGTGGAAAATTTTCACTCAAACTGAAGGGAAATCTGATCCTGATGTAAGATTTATTGGCCAAAATTGGGCTATTAGAAGATTACATGAATTCTTAAATATGAAACCTAAGAATGATGAACAAATAACAAATGAACCTAGTGTCAACCAAACTAATGGTAACGATATGAAAAAGAAGAAAAATAATTGATCTTTTGAAAAGAACATTTACATGTAACATACCTATATATAAGCATTTTAGCATTATTTATTTATTCATTTATTTTACTTAAACATACACTCTTCTTGTAAATGATCATTATTTCCCAATCTTTGTAGAATTAACTTTTGAAGCAAATCTTAATGAATTAATGGTTTCGTTTAAATGTGAATTGGATGGTGAAATATTGACAAACATTAAAGTCTTAGAATTACCAGTCAATGAATATTGTAACAAATATGTTAACTTAGAGTTACGGAAAGGAACATGTCTCTTACCATTTCTATCTGGTGTGTTTAAAGCATGAATCACATCACCAAGACAACTTAATGATCTATTAATATTTTGCGTTTCTCTTAAACGATCACCACTTACTTGTGATGAATGAATTCTTTCTGAACCAGCTAAATCAACCAAGTTTAAAATACCATGAGAAACTTCATTAGTTAAATTGTTATGACCATGTAAATGAATAATGAAAATACTATGTGAACGAGAAGAATGTTCATTTGACTCTGTCGAGGCAGTTGATCTCAATTTTGTGGCTCTCTGTAACACTTTACCAACACTATCCTTCGAGTCTAATTGACAAGTAGTAACATTTGTAATTGAGGTGGTTTCATTTTCATGATCATGTCTTATTTCACATTTACCATTACCAGTGGTGGTATTTTCACCACCACCATTTCTTAACAGATCAACAATATTTTCATTATAGATTTCCACAAATTGACATTCAATCTTATATTCCCAACCACGTTCTTTCAGATTCTCAATCCAATTGAAAATATGTGATATAGTTGATGGGATAATACCATCACCAGGATTTAACATCGTAAATGTCTTACCAGAACCTGTTTGACCATATGCAAAGATACAAACGTTATAACCATCAAGAGAGCTTTGAACCAATTGACCAACTTCTTTAAACACTTCACTGTTTTGTTCACCAATATCAAAAATTTTATCAAATTTGAACTGTTGTGGTGCGTTATTATTGTTACCACTACCAGCAGTATAGTTATTTGATTTTATCACCTCCATGGCTTGAATACCATTATTATCATCAAATGGTTTAACTTTAATATGACTTGTATCAGGATCTTCAATTTTTGGTAGAGGTGGACGAATACGACAGAAAACTCTAATATTACCTCTTAGTTCTTGTAACTCATTATGTAAAGATCTTCTTAATGTTTCTTCCTTTATCAAAATATCATTAATTTCTTTTAAATCTGATTCAGTTTTGCTAATATATTGTTTCAGCTCTTCTTGACGATCTTTATTATCTTGTAACTTGATTTCTCTTTCTTTGATCTTGGCTTCTAAATGTGATTTCTTATCTCTTCTATCATGTAATATCTTTTCCACATCAATAATCCTCTCCTTCAAATTTTCTAATTCTTTTTCTTTAGCAAGTTTCTTAGGTTCCAGATTTTCTTTAATATCTTTATTAATTTCATCAATTTCTTTAGAATAAGTTTCGTTGATTTCAATGTTCTTCTTCCATTCTAATTGATATTCATTCAACCAGTCTTCTTTAATCTTGTCATATTTTTCATTTAATTCCTTCATTAACTGTGCTAAAGTTACATCATTTTTATCTATCTTGGATTTGATACTATCGACCTCTTTCGATAGATTGTCTCTTTCATCTTCAAATTTTTTAATCTTGACCTTTTTCACTTCTTCAATCTTTTCCTTGTATTCATTGATCAATTTATTTATTTTTGTTTGATTCTCAACTTCCATTTGTTGTAAGTGTAATTTATGACCTTCTTCTAAAAATTTTTTGCGTGCTTCAATGGTTTCCTTTAATTTAGCCATTTCATTTTGTTTGACCTTTAACTGTTGCTCTTTGGCAACTTTACTATCTCTTAATTTATCCCATTTTAACTTAGTCTCATTAAACTCTTCCTTACCATTTGAAACAATATCTCTTAACCCATCTAATTTAGCCTTTTTCTTAGCTAATGTGTCTTGTAAGTCATTCAATTCCTTCATTTGTTCATTATAAAAAGAGGTCAAATGGTTAGATTTACTACCACTACCACTAAATGATGTTCCATTTGAGTTTGCTCCATTAAGCGAAGATGGCATACGCGATATTATCGATTTGATACCTGTTGATGTGATGTTTGCTTGACCATCTAGAGACCTTCTATCTATGCTTGAAGAATTTGGATTATCGCTATTCATAGTTCTATTGGATAATATACCTGGAATACCATTTCTATATACCTTTGGAGAAGGACTTGTAGTGTATCTTCTTTTGTTTTGAGCTTGGTTTCTCTCTGGAGTTGTTGGAATGTTGCTCATAGTTCTATATTCCCTTCCTAATGTGCAAATTTCTTAAAACTTTCTATCAAACAAACTACAACACTAAATTACACGTTTCAATTTTATATAACAATTTGTAAGTAGTGTAATTAGCCTTATTGCTTCAATGTTTACAGTGTAAACAAGGTTTCAGATGTAGATCAGATTTGTTTGAGATCAAATTTCAAAATTTTGGAGGGTAATTTCAAATTTGAAATTCTATGAAAATTTGCGATGCCCAAAAAACTAAAATAAAAGTTTCAAAGAGTGATAACTAACAAAGAATATAGCTGTTGAGTTAGAGTTAAATCACAAGGAAATCAAACGAATTGAAGTGGTAATCATGTCATCTAAAGGGAAATTGACTTTATCCAAAGCCGGAAAAGAAGACTTAAAGAAAAGAACTAGAGAAGAAGCTGCTACTGCCAGTAATGATTCTGGTTTAGAAGAAGTTTCTCATTCTGAAAATGAAGACATGGAAGATGATGAACAAGATTTGGCTGATGTGTCCTCTGATGACGATAGTGAAGATACTAAATCTTTTGAACAAGAAAACAGTGAAGGAGAAGAAGTTGCTGAAGAAAGTGATGATGATTTCCCAAGAAAGAAGAAATCCAAGAAGAGTAAGCATGATGATGGTTCCAAGGAGTTCTCCAGTGCCGTATCTGCCATCTTATCCTCTCATTTAAAGGCTTACGACAGAAAGGATCCTATTATGGCCAGAAACAAAAAAGTGTTGAAACAAAATGATGCAGACAAATTAGAAGCTAAAGCTAAGAAGGCCATTACTACCGAAAAGAAGAAATTATTAGACAAGGTTAGAAAGAGAGATATCCTACCAAGAGCCACAGACGAATCAGGTGAAGATATCAGAACGATACTTGAAAAGGAATCCAAACTAAGGAAGATTGCTCAAAAGGGTGTCGTTAAATTGTTTAATGCCATCTTATCCACTCAAGTGAAGACTGATAAAGAAGTTTCTGAACAATTAGGCGATGTTAGAAATAAACAAGAAAGAGAACAACTTATTACTGAAGTGTCTAAGGAAAAATTTTTAGATTTAGTTAAAGCTGCTGCTACTGAAGAATAGATTCATAATCTATTTTGTACTATCATTTATTCACAACATACCACAAATCATTTAAATGGAGGGAAAACTCCCTTCGTTCTGTACATTATCTTTAGATTTATAATGCATATATCCAAAAAAAATACAAAATTAGCTATAACAAAGTAATCATATACATGGGGTTCATTTTAAAATATAGATGGTATTACCAAATACAAATATTGACTATTTACTAAAGATAAAAGCTTCACATTATGAAGAAGTTCAAAGTTCTTTTATAGATATATACAAATTCTTGGTCTATATTTTTAAATCTTCTGTTACAATCTTGATAATAATCCTCTAGATATATTTTCTGGTTTTATAATACAATTTTTTTTTCAATTCAATTAGAAACCTAACCCACCGTTAGAATAAGCCATTGGTTTAATATCTGGATGCTCCACATGTTCAAATAATTCAATATCTAAATCTTCATCATCGTTATCATTGACATCAACTTTACCTTTACCTGGAACAACATGAATAATAGCACCTTTATTTAATTGTGAATCACAATAATTTGGAGCACTGAAGACAGTAATTAATTTCTTATTATGTTCAAATTCAGCACCACCCATTCGCACTTCATGAGATCTGAAGATCTTCTTCAAATTATTTCTTTCAAGATATTGAGCAGTAATATCTGGACCAAAAGAGAAACCAAGACCACGTTGAGATGGACCAAACCCATCAGCAGATTGTGGATCAGCCCAAAGTAAGTCCATGAATAAACCTTCTCTTGGTGGTTGTTTAAATCTATCAATAGCTTTGATATCGGCAATAGTAGATTCTTCATCCTTTGGCAACCCACCATGCATAACAAGATAATCATTATTAATTAAAGTAGCTAATGGTAAACTTTCAAAACTTTGTGAGAACATATCAAATATACGTTCAGAATATTTATGTTTACATTCATCTTCAAACCCATAAACTTTGTTCATGTTGTCTGTTTCATGATTACCTCTGTTCAAATAAATATTTTGTGGGAAAAGAATCTTTAAACAGTAGAATAATAATGCAACTTCACAGGACCAAGACCCACGATCAACAAAATCACCATTAAATAAATATGTATGATTTGGAGAAATCTTACCATATTTTTTGAAAATATTTAATACATCATAGAATTGACCATGAGTATCACCACAAACAGAAATTTTAACATCTGGCTTATCTGTATTTGAGATCTCCACTAAAGTTGGTTCTTGACGGAATAATCTTTCAGCATGAGAGATTATACCTGCCACATATTTTTTAGGTAATTGTTTACCCTTCAAGAATAAATCATTAACCATATATGAAATAAATTCTTGTGACATATTATTAATTAAGACACCATCATTTTCATCTTTATCATTTTTCAATTGTTCAAATTCTAAAGTCTTACCATTATATTTAGATAAATCAGCATTAGCATCAAATGAACTTAAATTAATTGTTTGACAAAAATTAATCTTTTCAAAATCATCTCCACCAATAGCTTTTTTAAATCTTTCCTCTCTTATAAATCTTTCACACATGGTTAAACCTCTCTTAGCTGTAGCATCATTTGGTTTAACTTTTAAAACGATAGCGAAATCATTTTTAGCCTTTTTAAATTCTAATAACCCAACTTCACACATTCCTCTTCTATGATAAGCTTTAATATTATTATTATCTAATTTAATAGCATCATTACAGTCATTAGCACCACTTTGGAAATTATCCATTTTAATATGAGCCAAAGCTCTATTTGAATAAAAAATTGATACGGTGGAATCTAATTCGATGGCTTTAGTATATAATTCAATAGCTTTTGGGAAATTTTGTTGTTTAATATAAACATTCCCACCATCTTTAAATTTCATAGCATTTTCCTTATCAGCGGTGGAAGGATCAGTCATCGTTGAGGAAGGGTTGTTTTATTATTTGGGACTTGCTAAGTTGGTGTTAGTTTTTTTTTTGTGATGAGCTTCATTTTTTAATTCGATGACTTTTTTCAATGTTTTAAAATTTCAAATTTGTTATATAGTACGTAGAAAAATTGCACAAAAAAAAAACTGTAACAAAACTAAAATGTCAGTATTGCGATAAAATTCTTTGAAAGTAACTTTAAATATTTTAATATACAATTTTTTATTTAATAAGATAATACAAATATATATCACCATGCAATGTTTTCTAAATACGTAGATTTATGTTCTTCACTATCAGTTTCATTTAAAAGAGTGGTTTCAAATGATTCAAATTCTAAAGTTGGTAAAATTTTTAAATTTCTTGATAATTCTGCATTAATTAAAGAATCATAATTCCAATCTAAGAAATCTTCCATATTATAATGTAATTTTCTAAATGGTTGTTTAAAGATACGTGCTAATGTAGCGACATTTGGATGATAATGTTCCATTAAAGTTGATAATTCCCATAATGAAGATTCAAAAGCATGTGTCAATTCTGGATCTAAACAATTCATATCAAATGGATCATTATAATCTTTAATATTTTGTTTCAATTGTGCAATTTCTTCAGGGGTTTGAAATGGATTTGAAATAAATCTTGGATTATGTATCATAATCATACAATTTGGATGTTTTTTCAACATATTATATATGAATGGTATCACAGTGACAATGGCAGATGGTGGTGCGGTTAAAGATAATCTTGCCAATTTCTTGATAAAAGATGCGATTAAATGAACAGAAAGATGTGTTGATGATAAAAACAATTCCATTAATCTGAAAAATCTTGGTCTATATTTAACATGCATTAAATCTGGTGTTAATAATTGATATAATTTTTGATAAAAATTTGGATATTCTAAATTTGATGATTGCATTAATTGGAAAAGACCATTTAATGATAGGATAGGGATCACACCAATTGATTTATCATTGGGGAATTTTGTGGTTAAATTATATGAATCAGTTAAGAAATCCATTAGTTTTGTTGGTGTATGGAAAAATGGTATAATTCTTTTATGTAAGATTAATAAGATTGTCTTATATTGATTAAATGATAAATTTTGATTTAATTGATGTAACCAATTTTTTTCCAACAAGGATTTAAATTTAGATATATTTTCCATTGCTTGTGGTGGATTTAGGACAAACACTTCAAAATCATCTTTAGCATCATCAATAATACCATAATGTTTATCATGATTCATTAAAGTTAACCATTTAGCGATGTTATTTTGTTTTGAAATTTCATTTAATTCAAATAATTTATTTAATTCAGATTGTGTATAATATTGAATATCGGTGTAATTTAAATAATATTTATTTAAAAATTCGATTAAGATGAAATTTATGGATTGACCGTTGGTTATATTAATTTCATTTGAGATAATATTTGATTTCCAAATGGCAATAATTAAATTTTTTAGAGTCTTATTGGGGAAAAATGGTCCACTGGACATCCCGGATTCTAATTCAATCAATTGCATATATAAATCCAATGAATCTAGAGCTAATGATGTTTCAATGGTTAATTCAGATATGATGGAAAGTAATTTCAATTTAAATGAATTATACATCTTTTGACACCATTGAATAAATTTTAATTTTGTATGATTCTGGGTAGTTTTAGTGATAATAACTAATTCATTTCTCTGAAATAATTTCTTGAAGATTTGAAATAATGAAACGATAAGAAATCTTAATGTCTTTTCTTGTTCTGGTTGGTCGATTAAACTTTGTTGATTTGTTAATGGTATGGATAAATCATTAATTAATTTGATAATATTATTATAATTAGTCTTATCCTTGGATGAGGTGATGATTTTGGCAATAGATTTAATTTCCTCTATTGATAAAGACATCTTTTGATAGGGTTGAGCTGGTTGTATATTTTGTAGTTTAAATTTATATCAAACTCATCTCATCTCAAATTTTTTTTGTTAATATATATAAATTTTTCAATATTTTCAAGGTTACCCTCTTGTGATGAGGAAAATATATATATATATAAAAGAGAGAATTGTAATTGATATAATAATAATACTTTCTACAAGAGTACAAATAGATAAAAGTACAAGTAAATTGTACAATAATAATGTACACCCCACGTGAAACAAGGTTATTCTCTTTACTTTAATGCAATTGTATGTTTGTGAATATATTATATTAAATTATATACTGAACTGCCTACTTTATACTGTATTGACTCTATACAAGATGTACAAATAAGAGTAGTAAATAAATACAGTATAGACGAGTATAATAAAACCGGTATATTATAAGTGCAAATATATATGTACGGTGCAATAGAGCAAGCTAATTAAGAGAGTAGTATCTACGAACTAAGGGGACATTACATTGAGAGTTTTGAGAGTTTTGAGAGTTTTGAGAGTATAGTACATTATAGTATAGTATGGTGTATGATAGCAGAGTATTAGAATGTGGGGTAGACTCTGACACATCTCTGATCTTGCCAACCTTGCGCTGCTGTATTGCTCTCTTGCCATATCACAGTGTATCACTCGCCGTAGTGCTCTCCCTCAGCACTCTCTCAGCACTCCCTCGGCGTAATATAGCACGGTGTGGTGTAGTCAACTATCAGCCTGCCGGTTGCTTTTGATGGCCATGGGCTCGTCTATTGTCTTCCCGCAAGACAATACAAAAAGCAACGCCCGCCGCGGACACCCACACCCCCGCCTGGCCCAATCGGGTAACGAAAACTGATAAGCCCATTGTCGACCTGCCGTCGTCTCCCGCGCCGGATAATAAACTCCACCTCCCTCTCCATACTATGGTGTATCACCATAGTGTATCACCATTAGTATACCACTGCAATTATACTACACTCTCACATATTCCAGTAATTAAATACACCGTTCTATTCTCATTAGTCACTGTGCTATATATTATTATTATTATTATTATTATTATTAGTATTATTACTAGTATTATTACTAGTATTATTACTAGTATTATTATTATTATGTTGATTATTATCTTACTTTCAATAGTCAAAAATGGCGTTTCTACCACTTCGCTCGAGGCATTATTTTTCATACTATCATCATTCTCTATTATTATGACTATTATTATGTTTTCATTACACTCATTTCTCGATGAGATCTTCCACTGCAAGAATAAATTTTTTTCTCTGGCAATCTTATATAAATCTATCCACTTATCACTTTTACACTTTTACACTATTACTATTACTATTTGTACTTTTATATATATTTATATATACTTTCCCATACACATATACACACTCACATACATACACACACACCCAAACTCAAAAATGTGTGGTATTTTCGCTACTTTTAGACATGAAGATGTCCAAGCTTTTAAACCAAAGGCTTTACAATTATCCAAAAGAATTAGACATAGAGGTCCAGATTGGTCCGGTAACATTATCAAGAACTCTACCATTCTAACACATGAAAGATTAGCCATTGTCGGTGTCGATTCTGGTGCTCAACCAATTGAATCCCCATGTGGTGATTATATCTTAACCGTTAATGGTGAAATTTATAACCATATTCAATTAAGAGAAGAATGTCCAGATTATGGTTTCAAATCTTTATCCGATTGTGAACCTATCATCCCAATGTATTTAAAATATGATATTGATGCTCCAAAACATCTTGATGGGTTCTTCGCTTGGGTTCTTTATGATGCCAAAAAGGATCGTATTGTAGCCGCAAGAGATCCAATTGGTATTACTACCATGTATATGGGTAGATCTTCAATCTCTCCAAAGACTGTATATTTTGCCTCGGAATTAAAATGTTTAACTGATGATTGTGATGATATTATTGCATTCCCACCAGGTCATGTTTATGATTCTGAAACTGATAAGATTACACGTTATTTCACTCCAAATTGGTTAGATGAATCAAAGGTTCCAACCACTCCAGTAGATCTTATGACTATTAGACATACTTTAGAAAAAGCCGTTAGAAAGAGATTAATGGCTGAAGTCCCATATGGTGTTCTTTTATCTGGTGGATTAGATTCATCTTTAATCGCTTCTATCGCCGCTAGAGAAACTGAAAAGGCAAACAAAGATTATGATCCATCCACTTCTGTCGAGGGCGATGATGATAAGAAACCACAATTAGCTGGTATTGATGATGATGGTAATTTAGTCTCTGCCACTTGGTCAAAATTACATTCTTTTGCCATTGGGTTACCTGGGGCACCAGATTTAAAAGCCGCAAGAAAAGTTGCTAAATTTATTGGATCCATTCATCATGAACACACTTTCACTTTGGAAGAAGGTCTTGATGCCTTAGATGATGTTATTTATCATTTAGAAACTTATGATGTCACCACAATTAGAGCCTCAACACCAATGTTCCTTTTATCAAGAAAGATTAAAGCTCAAGGTGTTAAGATGGTTCTTTCTGGTGAAGGTTCTGATGAAATCTTTGGTGGTTATTTATATTTCGCTGCTGCTCCATCTGCTGCGGAATTCCATGTCGAATCTGTTAAGAGAGTGAAAAATTTACATCTTGCTGATTGTTTAAGAGCTAATAAATCTACCATGGCTTGGGGTCTAGAAGCTAGAGTTCCATTCCTTGATGTAGATTTCTTACAATATTGTATGAATATTGATCCAAATGATAAATTAATTAAACCATCTGAAGGTAAAATTGAAAAATATATCCTTAGAAAGGCCTTCGATACCACTGATGAACCAGAAACTAAACCATATTTACCAGATGAAATCTTATGGAGACAAAAGGAACAATTCTCTGATGGTGTTGGTTATTCATGGATTGATGGGTTAAAGGATACAGCTGAAAGAGTCATTTCTGATGAAATGTTTGCCGCTCCAAAGGCTCATTGGGGGGCTGATATCCCAACTACAAAGGAAGCTTATTGGTATAGATTGAAGTTTGATGCTTTATTCCCACAAGCTACCGCTGCCGCTACCGTGATGAGATGGGTTCCAAAGGCTGATTGGGGGTGTGCTGAAGATCCATCTGGTAGATTCGCTAAGATTCATGAAAAACATGTTGATGCTTAATTTCGTTTTTAAATTACTACTATATATATATAATTTCTAACCATATACTTTCATATAAATAATATTAATATAAACTATCTTTTTTGTATCAATAAATCATAATCATATTATTAAAGATTAAATCTTTTCTATTAGGTGTGTCATCATAGATTAACAAAAAAGATTATCAAGCATAATATAACGATAATTCCTAACCTTCTTCTACTCTTGATTTCCAATTTGTCTATTAATGTCAAAGGTTTGTCACTAATAGGAAATCTAAAAATATTATGTTAATTATTGCTAGGATCAGAATTTCTAGATCTCTTCATTCTTTTCAATTTCCATCTCTTTATCAATTTCAAGATCAATTTAGTCAATTGTCTAGTTTTGTTAATCTTATCCAACTTCTCTTCAAACTCAATCTTATCATTTGATCTTAAGACCAATCACTTAACCTATCATTATCATTCATAAATTATTGTTTTTCTTTCTCTGATCTTGAAGTATTGTTACATTTTGCCTATATTAAGAATATTCTGTTCTTTTTGCCTTTGCTTTCAAGGTTTTTTAAATGAAGCTCCCTTGAAATTTTGAAATAAAAATTCTCCAGGGTATTTTTACTACTATATCAAATTTTATTTAAATGGAATAAGATGCCATTGATTAATTATATCGGTAGAGGTTCATTTAAAATAATCAAAGAAACATATTCAAGGCTACATACATCTCTTAAATATTTGTTTAATTTCAAATTTTATTATGTGAAATTAAATTACTAAGTCTTAAAAATTTTTAAAACAGGAATTGTTTTAGATATGTTTAAAATTCGTCTAAGTTAACAAATGACAATGAAGAATATATTAAAGGTTATTTAAAGTTGGTTTGCTTGTCTATATAAATTAGAAATTAAGTAGTTATACTTTTTTCTTGAAAACAAAAATATTTATGGTCTTAGGAATTGAGGTTATGTGTTCCAAGAGTACTTTTTTTTTCTCAATTGGATACTCAATTCTAATAATGTTTCTTGAGTCTGTATTACAATTCATAATACATTCAATTATGAGTTCTCTTTATAATTGATTAAAGGTAATATTTCTCATACAATTTTATCTCGAATCGTTGGAAGAATTCCTTGTAAATTGGGAAGAAGTCCCTGTAACTTGAGATGATCTTCTGGAGATCGTTCTTTCCATTTCCAATTGTTCAACCTTTGCGTTTAACATAATTAAATCATGTCTTGTTATCTTTTCATGCCTTGAAGTTTTCTTATTTTTATTATTAATATCCTTTTGAAACAGTTTCTTCCATTTAATGAAAGAACTCTTTGGTTTCTCCATCATTGGCCCAATCTCTTTGGTATTATTCTTGACAAGACAAGAAAATTCTTATTCACATTGTAAACTGTTTATATTTATATAAACCTAGTTGTAATTTTTCAACATTGCTAATCCTCAACAGTAAACTCATCAAACGATAAGCCCATACAAAAAAAGAAATGTGTCCTAGGGAATGGCAAACAAACAAACAAACATAATAATAATAATAATAATAATAATAGTAATGATGTGATAATAATTAAATCAATAATATGTCGATTAAACTTTAATATCCATTTCAGCAGAACTTTAACGAGCCTTATTCGCCCCTCTTCGCCCCGTTTAAGCTAAATTTTAGAAATAAATAGAGGCAAACTCGTAAGCGAACCCATTTCCCCATAATATTAAAATTACAATAATGTTAATCATGGCAAAAACAATAGCCGACAATTCCTTGAGGGTTCGTTGCAGTTCGTTTGTTTTGGGTGTGGTTCTTTCCAATGTGGTGTTATTATTGCGTCCGAGGTTACGAATGAGGAAATTCGGGCTCTGTGGGCTCATTTTACAGTGCTTGCCAGCCATTTTGTTACCGGATCCGGCAATTTAGCAATATAACTTGATCTTGAAACAATAAATAGTTGGAATGGGTGAAGGACAATGGGTGTGAAGCAAGTGTTAAACCAACCATTTAGAGAACGTAAAATTGGACTTAGATAATAGTTTGATCAGTGATCGTAAAGACAACCTTATGCTCGTTTACGGGTTGGATTTACGTTCCAAGAAGCAAATAACGATTAGGGTGATTAAAGTTAATTTATATAAATACACAATATTAAAAATTTTAAACGGATTGTTGGAACGGTGATTGGTAAAACGAAGAAAATTTAACCAACAAACACACACATATATATATGGTCACTACCATGTTTAACCGTACAGTTGTCTCGTTTTTATTTTTTCATTTTAATTTTTTTTTCTTATCTCCTAATCTTCATCAACATCAATTGGTAAGTCATCCAATAATTTCATACTAGCTTCTAATTCTTGAACACATTGTCTGTAATGGACCAGTTGTATGTTTTGGAATAATTTAACTAATGAAATGATCTCCACACTGTCAGTAACCTCGGTCATCTTTTCAACAGCAGCAGTAATATTAGAAACAAAATCATCTTCTAATTTTTCTAATAATTTATCCTCTTCAGATTCCTCATCATCTTCTTGTGGTTTAGTTTCTGAGATAGAGGTGGTGGGGGCTGGCTCAATTTCATCTTCTTTCTTTTCTTCATCAACTTCCTTCTTAGCATTCTTCTTGGTCTTATCGTCCTTCTTACCCTTTTTGTTAGATTTATTGTTTGTCTTTCCGTCTACAACTTCTTCTTTTGTGTCAGCTTTGCCTGCACTTCCATCTTCAGATTCTTCTTTGGTTTCTTCCTTAGCAGACTCTTCTGGCTTAACATCATTAGAAACTTCATGTTCAACTTTAGCAGCAGCCTCTTTTTCGGCTTGTTCTTTCAATTCATTTTTCAATTTAATTTCATGACGCATGGTATCAAATTCTAATCTAGATTCTTGAACTTTACTACGTAATTTTCTAACAGTTTTAAAATCAATTTCTAATAAATCAATCAATTTTTGATTAAATTCCTTTACAATCATTGTATCCATATCATTTTTACTTTGATCGATATTTTTATAGCATTGACTCCATGATTGGAATGTTTTAATCAAATTATTTAAATCGTCATCTTCTTCCTCATCTTCTTCATCATCAGCAGAGTCCACTTTACTAAAACCTTCTTCCTCTTTCTTCTTTAAATTAACGTAAATTTGTTGAGAATCAAGAACAGCTTTACTAATAGCAATGGCAAATGATCTATTCAAAATAGATGGATCAATTTCATTAATCTTTGTGGTATTCTTCTTAGAATTTTCTGAATCCTCATTTGATTCATCAGAGACAGGGCTTTCCTCTTCATCTTCTTCATTCCACCAATGGTTTAAACTTTCGGTTAAATTTGGTGGATAATCATAACCTTCTAATTCAAAAGTCTTTGACACTAATAATAATCTATTTAAGATTTTTTCTAAAGCATCCACTTTTAATTCTAATTGTTGATAATCTTGTGGTAATTTTGAAATTTCATCAGCTGGAATAGCACCAACTTTTTCTTGGAAAAATCTAGTGGTTTTCTTAAATTGTAATTTTGTTTGAGCATCCGGTGATAAAATCTTATTATTAATTGTTTCTTGTGCAGATTGAGCTGCAGTGGTAATTGTGTTGGTTAACTTATCAAGGCTAAAATTAGCAAACATTGTCTAGGGTGTATATGTATGTATAATTGCAGTTGCCTTTGGTTGTTGTATCTTCAAGGGTGATGTGTTTGATAACAAGCTCTTAAAAGATTGTAAAATGATTTTTCAATTTTTTCAATCTTGCAAAATATTTTTTTGTCTCTCTCTTCCTGGCAACAAAGTAAAAATAGATGAATTAGTTACATGTTAAAGTAAAACATTTATATATAAAAACATAATTTATACATACTTAATCTCTTCTACTGTTTCATATTCAAACGATTCTCCATCATTACCATCAACTACTTTATCCACTGGAGTGTCAGAAATAAATTTCTTTAATTTAGAAATATGATTTAATTTTTCTGTCTTTCTATTGTTAAATGAAGCTACATTAACAAAATATTGTTTTGTTAAATTATTCTCATAAAATTGTTGGAAATTATTATGTTTTAATTTCATTTCCTTCATTGTCTCATTTGATTTGGAAATCTTATCATCAAGAATCATAATTTTCGCATTATATTTCTTTTCCAATTGTGATTTTCTATCTTGATAATTCTTCTTTTCATTACGAATAAATCTATCATGAATCAATTGATCATATTGAACATTATCAAATATTGGTTTTGAATAAAATTTCCCCTTATATATAATAATCTTTTCTTTATTTTCTGGTGTTGCCCAAGGATTATTTTGTTTTGCAATAAATTTTGATGCCACAATACTTTCTGGTCTTCTCTTTGTAGATTTATATGTGAAATATGGTACTTTTGGAATTGTATCTAAGGGTAATGGTTGTTTAATATATTTATATTTGGATTTATCATATTTAGTAATTTCTTGCGAAGCTTTATAATATGCTAATTGTCTTTCTTTCAATCTTAATTCATTTAATTCTTGTGTTTGTAATTGGTCTAAGATATTTAAATATTCTGGATATTCAATAGTATGTGAATATTTTTGATATTTAATTTCTTCAGACCATTCTAATTCATCTGGGGTTAAATCCGATCTAAATGGAGATGTATATAATCTATTTCCATTTGGTGCTTTGTCCTTTTTCTTTAAACTTGAAACGGGTTGAGTGGTTGCCGTTGTGGAATGTAAGAAATATTGTTGTTGTGGGACATTTGGATGTGTTTCACTATATATAATATCATCAAATACTTGATCAGTTTCAGTTTTAAAATATTCTAACATGATATGTTGATATTGCTACTTTATCTTACTGTCTTTGCACTTCATTTTAAAGATCATGAACCACTTTGTCGTGGAATATTCATCCAAATATAATATATATATCTTACCCTTTGAATGATAATATACTTACATAGGGCTAGGTACCCTTTAACCATCTCAAATTCACATTACTTTGACATCAAATTAACTTAAGAAGTCAATAATAGGGCATTACTCTATTGGGATAGATATGACGCTATTTTGATCTGAGATAGATTGTAATGAAATTGAAATTGAGCCCAAAAATTTAACCCTTTATATCAAGGGATCAGTTAAGAGATTACTAAGAAATAATAGAATAACCCATATTATAATGAAGTTAAAGCCACTCTTTAAAGGGAAAAAAGAAAGGGGTCCCTTACACAATTGAGTCTTCTCTCCACCCTTTTACCGAGTTCTAAATTAAAAACAGTCCCCTTCAAACCCACTAGGCCGACTTCTTTTCTTCACTAGACAGTACAATATTGTCTTACCAATCGCGAGGGTTTCTGTACTTCTGCGACACGACGCGATTGTTTCTGGGTAGTTAAACTAGTGGTTATATAGTTAAGACTAGTAGTAAAGTATTAGCTATTCACTGTTCCTTGCTAACGTCTAAACACAATACAAAACAACACGATACAATAAAGACAGGAGACTCATTTGTTTACCATTTTACTGTTTCCATCCATTATAAAGGCACTTGTACTACTAGTCTTGCTGTTTTGTTTTATTATATTTTGTTATTTTTGTCAAACACAAAAAATTCTTTTAATTAACTAACATTTAATACGTCCTTTGTAACTAACTAACCCCTTTTCAAATATTATTGTGAGATATACGTATAGGATTGTCCCTACATGGACAAGAAATTTGTATTATCAGACAGTAATATTACCACCACACAACTCTTGTTTGGCTCAGAAAATCTGTTGTTTGTTTTGTTTTGTTTTGGTTTGTTTTGTTTTGTTTGTTTCCTATCTTTGAGAGAAAGAGGGCGAGAGAGGGTGAAATCCATGAGGGTGAAAGTAAACATCGGATATATTTCTCTGCGTTTGGCTATGATTTGTATCTGACAAGAGAGGAGGCCTGATAATGTGTAGAACTATATAAATAGGTTGTAGACAGGGGACACAATTTTCTTGTCTGTCTCTTTTTTCTTTTACTCTCTCTCCTTTCGTATCCATTTCTTTCTCTTCTATTTCTTAACAAATATACCATCTCAAAAATAAATATATAACATATATTTCAAACTGGCCTATTAGTTCTAATTATTTTTTTACTAACAACAAAAAAGAAATATCAATAAAAAAGAGATTACACGCAACCACTTAATAGCTAATTTAATTTTTATACACTTCAATTTTAAGTTCTACGGTTTATTTTACTCTCTATACAAAAAACAAACAACCTAATATAATAATTTTTTAAGTCAAGATGCTAGCTGCTGTCGATAACGTTTTACGTTGTTTCAATTTTATCTTTATGGTCATTACTATGGCTTTTATTTCCACTCTATTGAACACTTCAAACCATAATTCTTCAAGAGTTAATTACTGTATGTTTGCTGTTGCTTATGGTATTACCACAGATTCTTTCTATGGGTTAATTGCTAATTTCTGGGAACCATTAGCTTGGCCAATTTTATTAGCTACTTTAGATTTCTTAAATTTCGCATTTATGTTAACCGCTGGTGCAGTCCTTGCCGTTGGTATTAGAGCTCATTCTTGTAAGAATCAAGGTTATAGAGAAAGAAATCATATTATTCAAGGTTCAGAAAATCGTTGTAGAATTTCACAAGCTGCTGTGGCATTTTTCTTCTTTTCAATGGCTATCTTCTTAGCTAAATTAATTATGAATTTAATTAATGTATTCTCAAATGGTGCTTTTGGATCTCCAATGTCAAGTCCATTCGGTTCAAGATTCTCAAGAAGAAAGAGAGCACAACCTTCTGGTGTTCCAAACATTTCTCAAGTTTAATTTGTGATTTTGTCATGAAGAACTCCTTTCTCTTTCTGATTTATTGTTGCTGTTGCAACACTACAATATAAGATACCTTTTTTTTTCTCCTCCCCCCCACTCATATACCCAATTATCAAGTTAAACAAAGATAACCCTTTTAACATTCTGAAACAATCCAGTCCTTTACTCTCTCTATTTTTTTTTTATTACCAATATTCCTGTTCTTAATAATTTATTATTATTTATTAATTAATTTAATATAACCCTGAACCTATTATTAATATTATTAATTTTTTTAACTGGTACTATTTTTAATTAATCGATATCCCTTTATTTTCTATTTTATTTTTTTTTTATTTTAACCCCAAACCTTTTTATCTTTGTTTAACTTAATACCTTTATTTTTTTTTAGCTACTATTCTTTTTTAATATTCAAAACTATATTTGTATGTATGTAATTTCCCTTATGTACCTTTTTTATACCTTAATTAGTAATACTATATTATTATACTAAAGATTTTTCTCATTTTTCTGTGTTAGAATGAATATAATATTATTATTATGAATATATGTATGTTTTTTACTTATAAGTTATTTATTTATTTATTTATTTATTTAGCCTCTGTCAAATGGTTTTAATTTAGCAATCACTTCACGTGGAACACCATTCCATTCTGGATAACATTCCATACCTAAACTTGATACACTCCACCAATTAAATGGTAATAGATTTGATGGTACTTTTGGTCCATATTTCCATGTACCATTAACACCTAATGTTTTAATACCACCTTGATTCTTTTTTCCATATAAATATGTGTTTATATCTGTGAGATTACGGTCCTTACTACTATTATTACTATGTGTGGTGGTTGTACTTGAATCAATAAAATTCTTCATTATACTCTTTTGATTCTTCTTATGTCTAAATAATGGATTCTCTTTCACTGGATAGATTAATGGTCTATATCCATTATACATTATATCTGTATTTAATTCTGGTGTTTCTAAATATTGTGTCATCGGAACCCTTGGTAACCGTTTCCAAACATGGTCAGTTGTCTTTGGGATATACTTGTACGTGGCTAATGCTTTCTTTTGAATCATCGCTACTAGTATGTTAATATGTATTTTTATGTAGTTAAACTTGCTCGTATGTGCTTGTTGTCTGTTGTTCTGTTCTTATCAAAGGGTTACTTACGTATATTAGATAAGCTATTCCTTATATATTGGTTGTCAATCCTTATAATATGGTAAATTCTATGAATTCTCCCCCGCGCACAGTTACCGTGCATTTCGGAGTTAAGACCACGGTTTCAGCCGGTCCCTCACGAGACAGCGTCTGTCACTAATAAAGAATATAACGTGTCACATTTAGCTTTAATACCCAAGATGTAGTATTCATAACAGATGGATGTTTGATGTGTGGATAAAATTTCAGTAATGTTTAAATGTCTTTCCATTAAAAACAACAATGTTTCAATTTTTTGGGAAGAATCCTCATGAGAATGTAATTCTTCCCAATGATTGAGGGTCTTTATATCGATAGACTGATCTAGATTACTATATTTCTTAACCCATTTGATAAACAGTTCGATTCGTTCCTCTTGTGTATATTTTTTGTAATAAAATAACAATTTAGTGACGAATTCTCGTTGTTCTTTCTTATCTGGAATCATTTTATTAATCCGAAATTGTTTCCACATAGGTTTATTCTCATTTTTAATATCTTCAAAGATTGTATCGTTAGATATATTACTCTTTGACATGACATGAGATAAATAATGAAATTTTGTCGGTATTAGTTCCTCCTCTTCTTCATTCTTATTATCTTCATCTCCTTCTTCTTTCCCACTTTCATATTCACCACACCATGTTTCATATATAGCCTCTCTATCCTGATCATTTGTCACAGAAAAAAAGATAGGATCATCAGAGCATTTATTCATTTCCATGGACCATAAACTGTATGGATTTAGTTTATGTTGAGTAAACATTTCTTTATATTGATTTATAGTCAATTGATCAATTTCGGTGGATAATGGTTCTTCATCCAATTTAACTTTTTTATCTATGTGACCATTATAATCATCATCACTTTCATCGTCGTCTTCATCACTAGATGAATAATCTGCTATCAATGCATTTGCTAATGAGGGTTCCATTGTTTCAACTTGATCATTTTCAGAAGGACTCTCTTTATCTTTCTCAGAGAGCGGTTCATTTACCCCAATATCATCTATCCCAATATCATCAGTAATTTCATTTCCCTCAATAATGTCTATTCCACTTTGATTATATGATTCAATTTCATTTATTATACTATCATAAACCTCATCACTACTCTTCAAACTGCTATAACCTCTGGAAATACCAATCAATAATACTAATTTATCTTTATTTAAGTGATCTAACAATTCCAGACTCTCTTCATCTTCCAACCGTGTATATAATTGATCTTCATAAAGGTATAATTTACCTCCATTATCAAATATGATTAAGAACCAATCGTTTAATAATGGGATGACAAAACTTGGTTTCTTTTCCACATTGACTTTTTGATATGGATTGGTCCATGTGGTTTCTTTTGTTTCAACATTATAGTAATACTTTCGTCCATTAGGAGCCTTATATTGTTGCCATGGACCTGCCATAACTTTGCTATCAATATTCTTTTTACTATGATGTCTAGTTTTATCTTCATATTGAAACTTTTCAAAGTTTCTTCCAACTTTCAAAATTTGTATATTGAAATTTGATATTATTGTGATTTAAAATGGTTGAGTAAACAATAAGAGTGAAATACATATATTCATCACTCACCAACCCCAGACAGTTGATCATGTCCTTTTACGTTAATAGAGTCAGGTATGTCTGAATATAACCTCTATTTTATTCTCCAATTTTCCTTACTAACAAGATTTGTTTACATTCATTACCACATTCCTACAGAACATTTATCGCTAACAATGATATCCCAGTTGGGTACCAAACACCAGCATTCCCCTCTTTATATTGGCCTATTGCCAACCAGAAATATAGTTTAGCGTTTTTATACAATATTAGTGATATTTGGAAATTCACTTTATATTGGTGTCTAATCTTAAATGGCATTTTCTATTTAGGAGCAGCGATATGGGCCATTATATCACATAACAACCATGCTTATAGAAATAATTATATTTATCACATTTGGACAAGAGATCCACATCATGACCATACAAGAAATACAAATAAGAATAGATCTAAAGAAACTGAATTCAGATTACCAATTATTATTTTCTCCATTTATATGTTATATGCAGGTGTTCAAGGATTAGTGGTGGGAACTGTAATGGGTTTTCTTATTGGTGCCATCTACAGAGCAGGTTTATTCGCCATGTCTACATGGATCCCATTATGTTGTGCAGTGGCCACAGTTCTGTACGATATTGTGATGTCTTATTCGAACGTGGGGACTGTTCTATGAAAAGGTTATTTCTCATTACTAACACTCAAGTAGTTTTGGGATCGCCATCGCATCATGTCTAGTAATAGTTTAGTCTTCATCTAAGCTCATCTCTCATCACGTCATAAAAGGTATCTTTCCACTAAGGCATCGCCTCATTTTCGATTTTCTCACTGTAAAATTTCAGCTCTTCGTTTGATATAAAAACAAAAAATAGGCTGAATATTTCAAAAAACCGTTGTAGATTTCAAGGACAACTCTCCAACAAGAGTAAAAGACACACACAAGTTATTAGACTTCCCACATCTCCGACTAACTCACATCAATACATACAACATGTCTTCAGCATTAATCAACAGAGCTTTAACTAATGTCAGAACTGAATTAGATTTTTTAAGAGAATCCAATGTGATTTCTGAAGATGTTTACAACAACATCTTAGATCAAATTCCAATTAAATATGACCCTAGCCAATCTAGAGAATCTGTTAGCAGTCGTAGTAACACTGAATACGTTGAAGCAATTTATGAATTCGAACCTCAACAAGGTGGTGATTTACATATTAGACCTGGTGATAAGATTGAAGTCTTAGAAAAACCTTCTCCAGAATGGTACAAAGGTAAATGTAATGGCGAAACTGGTATGTTCCCATCCAACTATGTTAAACCTGCCTTCTCAGGTAGTTCTGCTGTAGTCAAGTCTCAACCTCCACAATATGATGCACCAGAAGAGAAATATTCACAACAACAATACCAAGCTCCACCTCCACAACAATATCAAGCCCCTCCACAACAACACTATCAACCACCTTACCCACCTGCCTCCACTGGCTATTACCAACAACCTCAACAACAACCACAACAAGTTATTGTTCAACAAGAACAACCACAAAATACAGGTTCCTCTCAAATGAAGAAATTCGGTAGTAAATTAGGTAATGCTGCTATCTTTGGTGCTGGTGCTACTTTAGGTAGTGATTTAGTCAATAGTATTTTCTAAACACGCTACATTAGGTCTCCTATAATGAATTAATGATTATATTTTCTAAAATTTTATTGAACTTGTTAACAGAGTCAAGAAATAATTAACAATTTTATCCAGAATATGTAACAACTATATACATGCTACTCTGCAAAGGATTTGTTTTGCTTCATTTCTCTCATATTTATACATTATTATTATTTTTACATTGAATATATTATATACTTAATATGGCTGGCTATATACATGTATTAACCAAATTGCTTGTTTCTTTTTTTCATAATTTTCTCCCATAAAAATGATGAATTCTAGAAATGACGTTAAGTTTCATATCATTAGTGAATTCATTATTCAATAGTTCAAGTATATCGGTTTTCCATTGCTGTCTTAATTTCTTTGGCAAAATATGATACCCTAACTCATATAAGGTTGAAATCTCCATCACTAATAAACCTAAGTTGAAATACGCATCTTCTGTAGATGTTTCAATATAGTTAAGATTTAGTAATCTCTCTATATTATTTAGAGACTGGTGAAATTTCAACTTCAACATTTTACCACGAGACCATATATTACCCCATTTCACTAATCTGTGTAACATTTGTCCCAAAGAGTATAATAAAAGAAACGAGGGAGATAATGCAATCATACCAAATAATAATTCTTGTGATTTTAACATTTTATCAATCCCATTCATGGCAATGGAACCATCAACTTTCATCTTTTGTATTTGGATCAAGATGGATCTAATTAATTTACCATTAACAGTATTTTTAATTGGTTTTGATAATTGCTTTTCATAAATGTTCATAAATTGACCCATTTGTCCCATTTCGATCTGTTCAATAATACTATTGATCATTTCATCTTGTGTGGTATCATCAACAGGATTAAGGGCACCATTATCTAATAATACTTTAATAATCATTCTAATTAAAGAGTCTTGTTCACTTTGTACAGTGTCTTTGGAAACCATTGCGATCATATCTGATTCATCATGTCTAATTGTTGCCAAAACACGTTTAAATGGTAACCAAACCCAATTATATAAAAGATCTTTTGAGAGATCAATAATATTTTTTTGAATAAAAGTTTTTAAATTGAAACGTGAATCCCAACCGAGTCTAATCAAACGTGGTCCACATACTATTGAAGTAAATAAAATTGGCCAATATCTCGTTAAGAAACCAAGTTTCTTGTAAGGTATAATTCCTGACTTGTTGTCAAATTCAGAAATTTCTTTTATAGTATTATCATTTATATCAATCTCATTTGAAGTGATTGAAATGAATTGATTGAACAAACTCAAATCTAATGTTCCATTATTTGCTAAGGTGATGAGATATCCCAATTTCTTTGTCTGTTCATGTAATTCAGTAGAATTTGTCTTTATGATATGTGTTAAGTCATGATTAACCATATGTAAAGGTTGTTGCCATAATACAAATTTAACCACTTTAAATGGATTTAATTTCTTAACCTCATTTGGAATACCAATTAATTGAATATTTTGAACCATAAACAATTTCATCATTTGTGGTTTCCAAATATCATTAATTATTTGTACTGGTTTTTGTTTAAATTGGGGGAAAAGTTTTAATAAATGGGCAGATTTAATTACACTTGTTTGAATAAAATATATTATTTTATTCCAATTTGAAGACATAATTGTCTTATAATATAGTTGATCATCATAACCTTGTGGTAAATTTGTCAATAATTTATTGAATAGAGTGTAATAACAAAGTATAGTAATATATTTGTTTAAAATGGCAATTATTTCTTCTTCCAAAGGGGATTGTGGTATAATTTGAGTAAGCTCTGTTGTAGTTAAGTCAACACGCTTGTAATCGATCTTTACCACATCATGTGCGGTATCATCTTTAACATGGGTATTCAACCCATCAATAATATGTTTAATATCATTTAGATGATTTTGCAAAATAGTTAATTGAGAAGATCTAGGTTTACCATCTATTGTGACCGGCCAATCAATCTTTTCCAAAGTATTGACTAATTGCTCATTAACCTCATCAATCTGTTGTGCAATGAAATGATCATAAATCATTGTTGAGGTTGTTAGTATTTTCTTTACCTTGTCCTAGGTCTATCTATGTCTTCACTATTCTTACCTTACATTTTGAAGTGCTTATTTTTTTTAATCCTTATTAGAATTTCATTATTGCAAGTTTTTAACTAATCAAATAGAGGACAACAAGTAATGTATACTAAATGAACCACATTCCATTGTTTTCTACCATGATATGTTTTTAATGATTTATCATTCTACTCTGGTCTCTTTAATTGTTTACTTCTCTTCATACTTATTAACTTCAGCTTTCTATGCTTAATGATTTCCATTACAATACCTATTTAGGTAAAAATTCAAGATCCTTCTAGAATTTTCTCTCATTAAAAAATAAATTATTCTTTTTTTTTCAAAGTGTCAAAGGGATATTTTCTTGCGCTGAGAGATGAGCTGATCCATATAAAATATCATATACAGAGAAGATAGAGGGGCAGATAGGCGACTCTTACAACATTGTGATAAAGAACTAAGATTAGGCAAACCACACACAACCATAATATGACCTCTGTTCAATCATATATTAATATTCTACCAAGTCAAAAGAAAAGAAGAATCAGTGTAAATTCATATATTCCATCTTGTAGTGATAGTGAAGAAGACATTGAACCTGGTCGCATGACGTTGAAAAGGAAACGCAAATGCAATAGAACAAATCAATTAAATTATAATATACGATCATTATCTCATAATCAATACATTTGTTATATCAAGAAACCCATTTCTATTGGTACTGTGGAACAAATGATTACACAAGAATATTTAAAATTACAAGACTCATTATATACCCCCACATATCATGTAGAATATGATTCATTAACAGGGAATGAAATATATGTGGAAGATACGAACCCAAATGATATACAGGGGAAGATATGGGAAAATTTAAATTTTAATAAATTATATTCAGAATTAGCCAAAGTGCAATATAAAGATGGTAATTTCACTCCACGAGACAATGTGTTAACTATAAATAACCAATATGAGATACCATTTAATGATTTTATTAAAGATTGTAATGTGTTGCAATACAGATTAGAAGGTGGCTCACATAATAATGCTATGACCTCTGCCGTGGTAGAAATATATATCGAGACTGGAGACAATTTAAATACAAATAATTATTATCCACCGGTCTTAGAAGAAGTGACAGACGCTATGTTCAGTTAAAATATATTTAGAGATTAATTTGTGACGCGTGTCAGACTGAGCTTTATAGAATTCAAACGCCAGGGCCCAGCCGAGAAAGAGTGCTCCAGAAACGGAATGCTTTCCCGATCAGGTAAGGATGTGTCAGAAACGGTCGTCCACTTTTTGCCGAACAATACAAGGAACCACGCTAAGGCATTGTTCTATTGTATGTCCTGTTTATTGTAAGCAGCAGAGACAATAGGAGCGACACGAAATTTTACGTTGCTATAGTAGAAATGATTTAACATTTCGCGTCGCGACGCCTCAAGCGCAAATTTGATGTTTTTCTTTTTTGATTTCTCGAGAAAAACATTGAAAAATTTGATTACAAAAAAACTGCGTTGCCAGTTTATTTAAAACAAGTATTTCAAATGGTGTTTTTGATTTTGTCATATATTAGCAACTAAGTCATAAAACCTTGTACAAGAACCATACCAAAACATTTACTGATACCATTAAAAGAGTTGTTAATATATATATATATATTTGAAAGGTTATTGTTTAATATATCATACACAACATTTCATATAGTTAATATTAGGTTCTATACTCTCATTTAAAGACAAAACCTTTTTTTTATTCATTTTACTTACATTCGTTTCACATATATTTTTTTCTCTTTCCTTTTTAAACAAGCATATTCAACAAATTGTCTTTTATTTTATTCGATAATATTGGTTCAAATATAATATAATCATGTCAAGAAGAAATTTAACTGATTCACATTTGAATTTAAATTCAAATTCAAATTCACAAGAAAATTTCCATTCTACGGGTACTAACTCTCCAGAATTTGGTTTATCTAATGAAGATTCTATGGGTCCAAATCATAATATGGAAAATCCATTTTTAGCTAGTGATGAAGATGAAGATTATGATATGACTACAAATAATGATAATAATAATAATACGAGAGACACTAATCCATATTCAACTCATTCAAATGATCCACAATCTGGATCATCATCTTTAAATTATAATCAAGGTATTAATAATGATGATAATAATGATAAAGGTTTACTTCAAGATGATTCTACAAGATTCAATTTTGAAGACTCTACAGCACATAATATCTCTGATTATAAAGGCTATTATTCAAGAAATGTTAGTGCGATAAATGATACCACTAATGATAACCTTTTACCACAAAATTTCCCAAATTCAAATAATCGTCAAACTAATTATTCAAGTGCTGATGCATCTCCAAATTTAAATAATAATGATATCTTATCTCCACCAGCTTTTGATAGATATCCATTAGTGGGATCAAGAGTGGCCTCATCAACAAATTTAAATGTACCAAGTAAAAATGAAAATTATAATAATGATAAATATTTTTATTCCAATAGATCATCTCCAAGAGAACGATCTGGATCTACATTTTCTTCATCAAATAATCCATTCACTGCAGAACATGATTTTTCACCATTTGGTGGGTATCCTGCCACATCTTTCCCTTTATTAATGGATGATAAAGAAGATGATGATTATTTACATAATCCATATTTAGAAGAAGAAGCAAGATTAGATAGAAAAAGATTTATGAATGATTTTAAACATATGGATAGAAAGGCTTTTGCCGGTCTTGTAGGTATCTTTGTCCTTTTTGCTGCCGGTATTGTTATCTTCATCGTCTTACCTGCTTTAACTTTCACTGGTGTGACAGATTATGGTAATAAAGATCAAATCATTGAATTATTAACTCCATATCAATATCCACAATTAGCTGCTATTAGAACTTCTTTAGTGGATCCTGATACCCCAGATACCGCTATGACTAGACAAGCTAAAGATGGGTCTGATTGGGAATTAGTCTTTTCTGATGAATTCAATGCCGAGGGGAGATCTTTCTATGAAGGTGATGATCAATATTGGACTGCTCCAGATATCCATTATGATGCTACTAAAGATTTAGAATGGTATTCTCCAGATGCTTCTACCACTGTCAATGGTACTTTACAATTAAGAATGGATGCATATTTAAACCATAATTTATATTATAGATCTGGTATGTTACAAAGTTGGAATAAAATATGTTTTACACAAGGTGTATTAGAAGTCTCTGCAAATTTACCAAATTATGGTCGTGTTTCTGGGTTATGGCCAGGTCTTTGGACTATGGGTAATTTAGCTAGACCAGGGTATTTAGGTTCCACTGAAGGGTTATGGCCATATTCTTATGATACATGTGATGCTGGTATTACACCAAATCAAAGTTCTCCTGATGGTATCTCTTATTTACCTGGTCAAAGATTAAGCGCTTGTACTTGTGATGGTGAAGATCATCCAAATCAAGGTGTAGGTCGAGGTGCCCCTGAAATCGATATTATCGAAGGTGAAACAGATACAAATCTTGGTGTTGGTATCGCTTCCCAATCTTTACAAGTAGCTCCATTTGATATTTGGTATATTCCGGATTATGACTTTGTGGAAGTTCATAACTCTACTGTTACTTCAATGAATTCATATTGTGGTGGTCCATTCCAACAAGCTGTTTCTGCAGTTACAACATTAAATACAGAATGGTATGAATATGGTCCACAAGGTGGTTATTTCCAAAAATACGCTATTGAATATTTAAACGACGACAAGGATGGTTACATTCGTTGGTTTGTTGGTGATAATCCTACGTGGACTCTTTACGCAACCGCATTACATCCAAGTGGTAACATTGGTTGGAGACAAATTAGTAAAGAACCAATGTCTATGATTTTAAACTTGGGTATCTCCAACAATTGGGCTTATATTGATTGGGAACCTCTTTTCTTCCCTGTAACCATGTCTGTAGATTATGTCAGAATTTACCAACCAAAGGATGCTGTTTCCATAACCTGTGATCCAGAGGATTATCCAACTTATGATTACATTAACAATCATGCAAATGCTTATCATAATCCAAATCTTACAAATTGGAAAGCAGCCGGTTACACATTCCCTAAAAATGCTTTAACTGGTAATTGTAAGAGTTCTAAATATTCATTAAAAGAGGATTCATCATAAATTTATAAAGAAGGAAAAAAATTTGGCTAAGAAGAAATAATACCAAAACATATATTATTCTTTTCTCCATCATGTTCGACTGAATATCGTTTACTAAATTAATTAAGAAAAAACTGGGACAAAAATTTACAATCATTTTTTTAATCTTTCAGAACATGCATTTATACTCAAATTCAGTCGAAACTGTATTTATTAACTAACCTTTATAAAAGTACTTATATAATAAAAATATACACATTAGGTATACATAATAAAAAACAATTTAACGTAATAAGTTGAGAGTATTAGTTATATCAGTATCCATAGATTTTGAGTAGTCGTTTTATTAGATAATGTTAAGTTATGATAAAAATAATATTTCTCCTTAATCATTTTCATATCTAAATTATGTTCAATTAACTAAATAGATATCTTCTTCAACTTTGATATATTTGGAACTCTATTTTCATTATGTCTTCAATTTAAACGCTAAACTTCTTTATTTTCAATCTTGAAGATTTCCACTTTTCGAAAACTAAACAAAGTATGAATATTGAAAAAAATGTCAAGATGTATTTTAATTAAACACTAAAACCAGGTTAAACTAATAACGTCTCATTGTGTTACTACATTGCCGCTCAACATATTCAACGTGTATTACTCATTGAATTTACAGATTGAGAAAAGGAACGTACTGCAGGAATGAGTTTGTTGGAATTAGTTCAATCGTCCTCGAATAAGAGACACAGTCTTTTCACTTGGACAACAACAACCTTTGAAGCAATCTCAGATCTTCCAAATTACGAAAACAACGAGGTGCCAGAGTATGTTTCAAATAAGTTGATAAACATCATTTCTCAAATTGATACATTTATTCAATTTCTGACGACCACAGAAGATAAAGAACAACTCGATTCCCACTATGTTTTCATTAGAATTTCTCATGTTTATTCCATGACATTATGCCGTCTAAAAGAGACCTCATCAGGAAAGATATTTGATGGTGCTGAATTTATGATAAACGTTCTCGGCGAGGAAGATGTTTCTTTACCTGATCCTACAGAAGAGTCTTCCAAGAAATCTAAAAAGAAAAATAGTTCTTCAAAAAGAACACATACACATTCTCCAGCAAAAGACTTGGCTGTTGTAATATTAGCTCAATTATATGAATTATTTTCCCAAGAGCTTAACTCCCTTATCCCATTGACATATTTCCACATTTTCAAGAACCTAAAGAAAGCCATGGAGAAAACTAAATATCGTCATGCCACTTTTCTGGTATCGCTACTCAAATTATACAACATAATCTTAACCCAAAATGATGATCCTTCAAAAGACATTACTTACATTTCAAAATTTACCAAATTATCCAAGAATATTTTTGAAAATATCTATGAGAATGATGAGTCATATCCTGTTGATATGGTTAGTCTAGTGATTGAAACTTGGGGACTTATCTTAACACAAGACCATTTTTTAAAGGAAAATTCCTCCAATTTATTAGATGCGTTGTATGCGAAGTTCCATGATTCAGAAATTGGGATTTATGGGTTTGTTAACGATAATACAAGAGTTGTGACAGCAAAGATTTTAGGTGATATACTATTTGACTATATGAATGTTAAACAAATCATTTCACTTCAAGAAGCTTTTCAAGTATATGTAAGGTTATTTTCTTCTGCGAAGATGAGAGATGTGAGGTCTGGCTGCTTCGAGTCTATAGTTCATTTTATTACCTTGAATACTTCAATTGATCCTTATTTCCTTCACGGGACTGCATATCTAAATATTTTAGAATATATTGTCCAAGTATTCGATGATAAAAACATCCAAGGTTTAAGAATAGGGACAATTGCAAGATTTATGAGATATATGAGTTACACTCATGACTTAATATTACCATATATAAATGATTCCAGCAAAATTCAAATGCTAATTCAACTTTTGAATGCTACTAACAGTACTGAAGTAGAAGCCAACAAACAGACTATTAATTTATTTGCTCTGAAATCAAAAAGTCATTGGATTACTTTAGTTACATTAGAACTTGTTGAGAAACTTTTATTTGATCTTGGTTCTTCATTCACTAATGAGATACAGTTAACTGCTACTATTAAAGCCACTCTTTTACAACTGTGTGTTTCTGAAAATTTTTCTGTCAGGATATATGCTACAAGAGTAACAAAAACATTTCTTTCGAGTTGCAAATATATGGTTCTTGATATTATGGAGAACTCGTTAAATATTTTGAGTAAAGGATTTTCTTCACAAGGGAAGTTTGAATATTCTAAGTTACACGGTAATGCATTTTTATTAGCAAATTTGATTGAACTGGCGGATAAGGATATCGTGCCCTATGAACTGATTATGAAAGTTACTGTTTTTGCCACTTCCTTTATCAAAAATAATACTACGTCCACAGCTGCTGATTTATATTTCAAAGGTTTAATATGTTGGATCCTGATGTGTGGTTTGATGAATTATAAGGATGAATCCTATCTGAAGATGCAGACATCTCAGTTATTTTTGTTTTGGAAGGTCTTGTTGACACACTCCTTTACCTATCGTAATGAAGAAGAATTAAAGAGAAATTTGGAAGTGAGAACACACGCTCTTACTTGTTTGTTAACTTACCTAAATAATACTCAATTTGACAAAGAAACTGCCAAGCAAATTTCATACCTTTTAACCAAATGCTCCAATTTCAACCATTCTGTGACCTTAAAATCCAAAGACATTGATAATATACTGCTTACAAATGAGAATAAAATACTACAGGTTTACGTTAGAATCAAAGACTTTATAAATGTTGATTTCAACAATTCTTTGCTTTTATTAACAATGAAGAATTTTTCAGATCCAAACCTGTATATTGAGCCCAACAAAAATATCCTCTCTACCATAACAAAGCTAGGAAAATCTAAAAAGAAGGAAGATAATAAAAAAGAAAAAGTGATTAGTTTAACAGTCGATAGTATTTTAAGGCAGCAAGGGGATTTTGCCTTTGGTCTTTCTAGTAAAATAGAGAGAAACAGTATTAAAGATATATCTTCTGGCAAACCACACAATAGAAAACAGTCACAAATAAATAAGTTATGGGTAAAAGACGAATATGAATGGTATTATAGATTCGAGGAAGAAGTTACTAAGCCTATATCTCCAGTGCTATCCTTCGACTCTTTAACCTTACTTTATGCAAACAAGACTCATTCACATGTGAACACGGCATTACCCAAAGTCACCACATCATTAATTGATTTTTCAATGGAATTATTCTCTAGTGTTTTCCCGTATCTTAACAGCAATATTCAGTATTCTGTCTTAGAAACTCTTAACTTATCATTATTTTCTAAAGCGACAACTCCACTCAGAAGCGTTGCTATCAGTGCTAATGTTTGTACCACATTATACCAAGCTTTATTATTAATTCAAGAAAAACAGCTAGGCTTGGAAGAGTTTGTTGGTAAATTGATAGCTGATAGCTTGAAAAAGATTGAGTTCCATAATGACGAATTTCTTACTGTTTTAAAATCTGAATGTTTGGGCTTAGTGTGTGCTGCAGTAAGCAGACAATTAGAACTATCTAGTAGAAGAGACTATATTGATGATGAGGTTAAAACCCTCACCAAAAATTTGGTTGACATAGAAGAACCATATCCTAGAATGCTTTTTGTTTTGGGTCTTACTTCTATTTATAAATACAACCCAAGTGACACCTCTTTTAAAACAGTACATGATATTGTATGTACTTTGGTTAATGATCCACATCCTGTTATTCATTCGTGGTCTCTCTATGCCCAATATTACCTATTTGAAAGATACTTAAACTTGGACTTGCCACTAGTCAATGATACTATTGTTTCTTTGGAAAATTATATTTCAAATCCATCATATGGTATATTTGGAGATTCTACTTTGAGGTACAATTACTGTAACGAATACAATTCCTATCAACTTGTATCGTACATTACAAGACTATTAACAGAAAAAATTGGTCCTAATTTTAGTGAATTGTCACAGGAAGGCTCAGACAGCTTTAAAAATATTACAAACAGTACATTGCTCTCAACTGACATCACAAGTGTGTTCAATGGTTTAAAAATATATGAAAACATCGCCACTTTCAAACTCGACTCCATTTTGTGTGAAAAGCAATTTATTCAAACTATTAAAAACACTCTTCAATCCTCACTATTAGTAGGTCTAGGTAGTAATAAATTCAATATTCTATTTACAAAACCAACCCATGTCCTCCCATTTTCTGCGGGTTATAATATTGTTGTTAAGTCATTTGAATTGCTGACACAACTGCTTAAATTAAACAAAATTGATCAAATTGGGTCCGAATTTGAACCTCTGGCCTGGAGGTATCTTGTTTTATATCCCCAAAATAAAATTGTTAGGTCATACTTTTTAGAATGGCTGAGATGCACTAGTCAAAAGACAAACTGGTATGATAAACTGTATATTATGGTGAACACATCTACACAAAAGATTTTTGAAGGTACTTTTGAACATATCAGATCTATATACATGCACTATCAGCCCTCTCTTAATGTTGCTATCCAGAGAGACCATAATGATGAAAATAAAAATGAAGTAGCTGCGGGCGAAGATACCATAAACTGGAAAACCAAGGATTTAATATTAGAGCTGTATGTTCACCTCATTAGATTCACTAAAAGAGACATGGAATCTACTAACCTATTTAGTTACCAATATGAAAAATTATGCAAAGTTGCATTCCAAGGGGCTGCATCTAGAGTTGAATCATGTAACTTGAAGGGACTGGATCTTTTGATAGATGTTATTGATATTTTGAAAACACAACATAAGTCACATGGTTTTGATAAAGAACAGTTACGTGAGTTGGAAATCCAGCTAACCAGTGCTTTGATGCCTATCTTCCACGAAGGTTCTTCATCAAATGCGGTAGGAAGAGCCATTGGTGTTATCGCAGATAGCTTTTGCTTTGTTGGATTATTGAATAATGAACCAACCAGAATTTCAGAGTTTATGACAAAATTATTAACAATCTTTGGTGGAAACAATGATACAGCTTATGTTGCAGATACAAAATTTGTCACTAGAAAATCTAGAAGGGAAATTGAAATCTCAGTTTTGAGTGCCTGGGCCAAAATTACTGAAGCAAGTATGAATAAGGCGAATGACTATCTTTTGTCATTTGCAAAACCTTATTGGAAAGTTCTTGTCCCCCTTTGGATCATTTCTCTGCGTGAATACTTGATGCTATTTTATCAAGAGAATGACGTCTCTTTCGAGTCCGTTGGCCCAATTTCTGACGAATCCACTGAATCTAGAAATACAAAATTAGGTTTGTACAAACCTGTGTGGTTAAATTTCACCAAAGTAATTGGTACTCTATTATCAGCTGATGAAACCGTTATTCACACTTGTATTACAAAGGAAGATCTAGACAGTTTTATGTTTTTATTAACTGCCAGATGTCTGGATGAACTATCAAAATCTGATAGTGGTAGACCATTAAATTTTGAGTTATTATCTACCCTTCATAATTTCTTGAAGTCTAAAGCTTTACAAAAGATTCTTTTAGATAATGATATTTTCCAAGAGTTTGTAGCCATTTTTGAGAAAGTAACTAAGAACACTGACATAAAAGAAAAAGAAGTAGTAGTGGAACTAATAGACGATTTTATCAATGGCTATATTTCTATAAACAATAATTCAGAAAGATTTTTAACCGATATTGACAAATTATATGAATTATTACGTCTACTTTTGATCATGGTTGCTGATATTTTGCCTTTTGTCGAACTCGACATCTACGAAATGGACGCCTCTATTTCAATTAGCCAAGAAAAGGTTACTCTTATCAATAAAGTATTTGTGGTGCTAGGAAAAAATATTATCAAGTTTTCACCTGTATTTAAGGTTGATCTTTATGCTTGTCTACTCTATGTAATGGGCAGAATCATAAAATCAGCCTGCTCGAATGACCTAATGCCATCTATACTGCCTTTGTTAAAATCCATTATTCAAGGCTTAATGAAAGAGGGTTCGAATTTAAATTTGATTGACAAATTTTACGGGGCTACAAAGAAAGATATTACATCAAATTTATCCATTGAAAATTCTATAGCTTTTCATTTTGTGTTATTAGGAAATGGATACACTGGTCTGAAAGAAAATACTATCGTAAATTTTGGCAAGCAGGTGCTAAAAATTTCAAAGAAAGAAGCTTCAGAAGATTTTGCTATGCAGGGTCTTATACGATTGATCCAAAGTAATTCAAAAAGTACATCAAGTTCCATGCTGTTAAATTACATATTCCATGATATCTTGGCAACTGTTGAAATGCAATCTTCTCAAGTTACGAGTAAAAACATATTACTACTAACGACATTAGTTAAATCAAGTAGAGAAGACAAAGACAAAGATATCTCATTTACTCTGTTAATGTTGTATATTTCCCAGCTTACAAAGAGCCAGCTTGAAAGCCAAACAGTGACACACATAATTGAATTAATTGATGAAAACAGTACTATATTTAAAGATGCCATTTCCAAATTAACAACCCATCAAAGAAGTGTCATTGAAATGATTTTAAAGGATCAACTAGACTCCGCTGAAATTTCAAACAAAGACGGAAATGTGATTTTAAAGACATTTAGCTAAGTAGGAGCATATAAATGAATATGAATAAAATTTAATAAATACAAGATATATATATTATATATACATGACACATTATAAATCATAAAAGTTTTACATTATGTTGTTGTTTAAAATAGATAAATGCTTATTGTAACAAATTTTCAAATGCTTGTATGCCATGTTTATCAAGTGCTTGCTTGATTTCAAATTTTGAGTGGTAACTGTTTTTCCTAAATTGATGTTTGAATGTCATGTTCCAAAGAAATATTAATTCTTCTACGGGCATGCCTTCTCTGTATAATTGTGTACACGACCAAAGGAAGATATCTTTCCTGGCACATTTCAGTGAGATGTGGGCAATATTTCGAAGGATAACAAAACGATTGGTATCATTTATTTTTAATTTGATGTTAGTAGGATGCGATTCTAGAAATGGATTCGTTGTGGTATCACTGCTCGGAATACAGCCTTCTTCATTTTTACAATACAATAACTTGGCTAAATCCAAAGCAGATGTATCAGTGTTATTTGCTAGCGTGGCGTTCTTAGTGGTAAGTGGCAACAGTATTGTCTTGACGTATATTGCAGACGTAACAGACCATATTCTATTATAATGTTCAGGGTCTTGCTCATGAGCTTTAATTAGAATCTCATTTATCAAGGGCATAACTAACGGTTTCAATTTTAGACCTCTTGAAAACACTGTTTCAGTCAACTTGTTTAATAAAACGATGTAAGACGAGAATCTTCGGTCCAAAGGAACCGAGTCAACAAACTGTAAAGCTCTTTTTATATTCGACAGAGTCGGTTTACTTAACAAATGTGAGACGATGGCGGCGTAGTCGGATGCAGATAGAGAACCATATGTTTCGGTTATCTGTTTTATAATGTTATCCACACTTTCAGCTTCGAAATAAACCAATTGCATCCTTAATAAAGAAGACAAAAATCTTCTACTAGCCCAAATCAGCTTCTTGTTCTCTGGCGTAGTAAATTTTTCCATGTTTGTCATCAAAGACCGTGCTTGTTTCAAGGATCGAGTAGTCGAGACATACTTAATGATTGCAGAAATCAGTAAAGGATCATTACAATATTTCTCTGGATTCATCATCTTCAACATTTCAACACACACATCTCTGTAAGCCCTATTTTGACAAGATGACTCAAACACTTTGTAAAGGATACGAGAATCATGATCACTGAAGAAAGGGTAGATATCTTTAATTTGAATCCATGCTAGGTGAACCCCTGTTTGGTTACGTATCTTGTAATCTTTATCAATCAATGTATATCCTAGTTTCAATTGATTCTTTTCTATAACAGACATTTCTTGTTGTGATGGGAAGAGATTATCTGAATTCAGGCCAATTAATTGAGAATCTAGTAAAATTCCAAGCACATTTTTTGAAACTAATGATTCAACATCTGGAGAAAGAGCTTTATTACAAAGTAGTGACACGTCAAAGTTTGATAATAATATTCGTATACGATGTTTCTTTAGCAACTGTATAACTTCAGTAAGTTTTTTCAAATGAATATTATCGTATCTTGGATGTTGATATTTCAATGCAGATATAAGTTGCTTGGCGTAATCCCATTGTGGTATCGCTTCTGTATTAACTTTGTAAAATAATAAAAAAAGATCGATTGCTGTCACAACATCTTTCTTGTGTAATGATTTATTAATACACCATTTTAAAACATCAAGTGGGGTCGATAGCAGAGGATCAGGAAGTTTCACTTCTAGTAATGTGATGAGTTTATTTATTAATTCGGTGTTAGTACAATTACAGATGAGCTCACGCATAAAAAGGGATCGTACCAATGGAGAAGATTGCCATCTTTGTTTAGTGAATAATATAAATTTAGGACAGTCAACTTTTGAGAGGATGGACGATGGGTTGTTCTGTAGAGAAGAAGATGGTAGATGAGACCAGTAGACTCGCAAATTTTTGGAGAAATCGTTTAATTTAAATTTGTTTGGTGTCACAAAACTTTCATTTGTTTCTATATATTTAATTAATGCAGATCTTGATGATTCCAATTGTTCATCTGCTTTGGTTTTGATTGGAATCAGTGTTTCTCTAATCAAGGGTGAGGTGCTAAAGGTGGCGACTGGTATTCGCTGGAGAGAGAGTTTAAACATTGAATATAAAGCAACTGGTTATTTTATCATCCAGTTGAAGTTAAATTGTAGTTGTTTTATCTTAAAGGATTTGGTCTTTGCTTATATTGATGTAGGGCGTTAAGAAGTCGTACTTTTTAAAAATTAACTTTTTGCTTTCTTTAAAAATGGGATTCATTCGAAAAGAAATCTACAAAAAATATACACATAAAATAAGTCAACTACTGAAAATACAAACAAGAATCCAAACCTGGATAAATACTGGCTTCTAATAGTATACGTAAAGGTATTTTTAAACCATTTATGTTATAAAATACGGAAACAATGACGCTAAATTTGAATGAAGTTGTATTAAAATTAAAGACATAAGTTACATCTCTATAAAACAAATATTTATTGAATAATAAGCTGGTTTCGAACGGTATTGTTGTCTTCAACATATAGTTGCTTTACTGTGATGTCTGCTTCTCTTCTTGTTTCCTTTTAAATGTTAATTGTTTAACACGACGGATAATTATTATTAAAAACAGAGAAGATACTAGGTTAAGTGATCCCAGAAATACCATAGGTCATCTTTTAAACCATCAGCTTCAAGCAACCAATGAATAGTGCCGAATAGGAACACTTGAATAAGTTTAAACATCCTGTCCTCGTTGATGCATGAGATGGAAACAAATCTACAATTAAAATAGTTAAGATACAATTTGAGAAAATAGAAGCAAAATCACTAGTAACCAACAATGAAACTAATGGTGTCTTGGCATTAAGACACCACCCATATGCAATATAACTGACTACACCCACTAGCAAAGTAAGAAATGCAGAACTCATTCTTGCTTCAACTAGATTAATACTACAATAAGGGTCGTTCTCCATAATATTTTTGACAGTTTCTCTATCATTATATTTGTCATTTAACAAATCTTCCTTTTCTTTTAACCATTTAGTGTACTTTTTATATTTTAATCGGTTGATCCAATTCAGATACTTACCGGTCCCAACGACGCTAATTAAAATACCTATACCTGCTGGTGAATAACACAGCCCAATTTGCAACACTGAAAGTTTATAATATTTACTTAAAACAGTGGTCAAAGCTGTATGGCGGACTGTCCAAAGAAAATATTGAATGACCGCTACAAATAATAGAATGCTAATTTCTTGAACTTTCAAGATAGCAATTGGTTCAAAGAAATCGGTGGTTCTAATGTTTCAAAATCTGGATGATTTAAATGCAAACCTTTTCTCACTGCTGGAAGAGTTAAGATAGGTGATTTGTTAAGAAAACGCTTTGTTCTTAAAGATCCATTACCAACTAGTTCTTTTTTTGTTTCTGGCATTAGGAAGGAAACTTTCAACTAAACATTTACCAGAACCTGTGGATAAGAACCAAAAGATGGCTCTCCAATCTATTAGCAATAGCAGAACCCAAGATTGCACCAAAAGCAAACCCCATCACAATAAACCCTGTAGTCACACCTACATACCCCCCTTTTTTGAGGTTTTAATGCAAAATCTGAAACAATTTTAGTGTTAATAGCTATAACGGGGGCAATACCTGCTGCTTGTAAGCAACGTAACGCCACAATCTGGGCATATGTTTGGGAACACGCTAACCCAATGCATGAACCAAAATAAATTATAAGAGCAATTAATACCACTGGTCTTCTACTCCATGAATCTGCCAATCCACCTATAACTTATAGGTGAAAGGCCTTGGAAAGTGAAGTAAACAACAATTGTAATGTTAGCTTGTTCTACACTAATATTGAATTCTTTTTTGTTAAGACAGAATAATAAATAGCACTAGCAATACTGGAAAAGACCCCTGTACATGCACACTGTGCTACTAAGAGTGCTTTTGCTGTGGTACGAAAGCGTGAACAAGGCGCTTTGCTTGTGTCCTTTGTGTTATAACTAGAGTTAACACCATTCTTTTCTTGGTCAGTTTTCTTCGATGTAAGGAGATTGATCTTCCAACAAGAGAAATAATTCTTCTTACTTCTTTCTTCTTTTGTATCTTCCTCTTTTCTATTAAGATCTTCAATTGCTAATTTAGTCATGCTCCAAAGTAGATTAATACAAGAATTAAAAATACTACCGACTTTAGCTAATACGTTTATATATTATATACTTATATATTTGGTTTATTTGTTTTTGTATAATAACAATTTAGATAGTATATAACTTTCTTGAAATGCTTAAAAACGAGTATCATATAAGAAATGAAGATCTATACGGTAAATTATTCTGTTTATATAACAAATCTCAAAGGGAGGCAAAATTTCCTTTGAACCACGTTATTTTATAAATATAAGGAGAGTATTACCTAACCTGGTAATTTGTGTCAAAGATCCTCCAAAAATAGATTATAAAAAGATAAAGTGCTGACATGACACAATACGAGAAGCATTGCTTTTACTGCTTCATACATAGTGAAGTTATTAGAGCAAGATATGTATAACGTCTGTCTCAAAGTTTTGTCAAGGACTAGAGCATTCGTATTATTTTTAAGGAAATTAGTAGTTAAAACATCCACACTTTAAATAGAGCCAATGATAATACTTCAATTTAAAGATTTGAGGAATAGCAAACATTTAATATATCTATAGACTTTAATTGCATTTTTCGCACTAGTTAATATTAAGAATTGAATTATATGTCTGTAACTGTTTCTTTTCGCTTTACTGGAAGGGAAAAAAATTGTGTTATTTATCTTAGACTAAGTGTCAAACATACTTCTTGGTATTTAAGATGTAGAGGTAATTAAAGAGTTAGTACTTTTTTAAAATTTTGAATTGCATGTCTTTTGGTTCAAATTCCTTTCAAATTAATTAATCAAATTAAATTCCTTTAATTAGATCAATAATTTTTTTTTTTAACTTCAACAATCTTTTCATGTAACCTGAATATGCAAATGAAGCAATATATTATCAACTTTAGGAAACATAACCATTTAATGCGAAGAATTATGAATGCCATCTTTTTTTAATTCAATGAACCTATCTACAGTTAGCATTATCAGGATTCATTTCTAACTCAAGCTGTTGTTATCTAACAAAGTGAATAATGCAAAAAATATGGCATTTACTTTCAATGACTCCAAAGCCATACCCCACAAAACTGCCAGTGTTTCCGGATTACCTGTTTGTTAAATGGAAACGTGGACCCCTTCACACCAAGTACTTTTACTGATGCTTTTGGCACATGTCCTTTTCAGCTTTCTTAAAGGTAAGTTATTAATGAATCAGTGAGGAAATTGTTAGATTAGTTTGAGACAGACCAAGGTGTAAATGAAATACATATAAAGAGGGACATCTGATTATGATCTAGTTGGGCGTATTACAGATTTTTTCTCTTCCAGTATCATGAAAGTATGTTAATACTCAATCATTCAATCCTGTCATAAATTGCTCTAATTATAAGATCAATACTACATCTCCATATTTATTTCTTCATAAAGAGGACAAGATCCGTAATAATTTAACAATTGGGCGGCCCTTCCCAAATGATAATGATGGTGTTGAAACAGATATGAAAATATTTACAGCACATAAGTGCAACGGTGAAACATTAATTACAAAATTGTCTTCAGACAAAACAAGTGATTTGGTTGTTCCATATTCATTTTTATTTAATAAGTCTCAAAATATATCTAAGAAAGATGTCATTAAGGTTGGTGATGTAACTAAAGATATCGTGCCTCTATTAAACAGGTATATTGAAACTGTATCTCCCCCTGTTATAACCTCTGCTGATGATATAGATGATAAAACATTTAATTCATTAAAAGAAACAGTCTTCAAAAAATCACTTTTGGTTGCTGTTAACTTATTCAAAGCTCAACAGATGCTACGTCTAAGAAAATCTATTGATAGGATCCAGGATTTCTTCGAAATTGCATTTAAATTTGAAGAAGAAACATCTATATCTAATATCTTACTGTTCAATTGTCAATTAGCTGATCTCAATACGATTGCTATAATGTATACAAGTGCTAATGATGATTTCATCGTTTTTAGAAACCAGTTTGAATGTCAAGAATCAAATGGTATGATTTGTGCTGCTATTGCGTCTGACTTAGGTCATGAATCTTCATTGAACGAATCTGTTTATCTTGCTCTCGAATATATTCAAAATTCATTGGTTGCTAGTTATGGTGATGATACTGCTCCTAATTTTTTCTATGGTATTGAACCCTCATTAAAATATATACTTAACGATGATTGTTCTACCTTTAATACAACTGTACCAATTTCTAAAATCTAACTACAGGTCCCATTATTGAAAATTTCTTTAAATATTTAACAAATCATCAGCTGGTAAAACCGTGTTGGGATGAATATGTTCACCATGAATTAATTTCCCAAATTGTTAATGGAACTTTATCTGCCAAGATATTTCAAATTTTTATTGAGCAAGGTTATTCTTATCTGCTTGATTGTACTAGACTGCATTGTATTGTTGGTGCAAAATCTCATAAACCAGAATGCGTAGCAAAGGAATTAAAAGTTGTTATTTGGATTAAAGATGAAATGAAACAGTAGGAGATGATACTTGAAAATTTTTCTGGTCTGGTAATAATAATAGCTATTTTAAAAATATTAAAAGATCACCTGCATTAAAGATAATTCAAGGTACTTAAATTCTATTACAAAAAAAGGTACTTGGGCAGAATCAGGAATTGGTCTGTTGTCCTCCTTACTCAGCTACAGTGTTTCAGTGGGAAACTACAAAGAGAAAGTGATAGCTCTTGGAAGTGACATAGATAAAAAGTGGATTGATAGATACTGTTCTGAGGAATACAGAGATATTATGTTTACAGGAATATCAAGTACCGATTCTATTGAAAAAACTGTTTCACCAAATGAGATTGAAAAATTGGTTAGAATATTTGAAGAGGTTTGTGATCTTGGAACTAAAATTTGGGATTTAATATTGGAAGATGAATGAAAAGTGGATCAAGAAATTTCCATACTATTCCAGCTTTGCCCTTTAGAAAATGTGCTAAGCAAAATATAGTACCGGTGGAAATGTGATGATTGAAATATCCCCCACAATTTATTATTCTTTCCAGATTACAATAGCCTTGATGAATATCCAATTCCACGATTTGAATATTTTTTATATAAATAATCAAAGAATTTTCATACAAGCTTCTAAAACCATTGTAAAGAACATTAGACACTATATTTTGTTTCCTTAAATTACATGACAGCAATAAATATCAAAGAGGTCTATATATGTTAATTAATTTCTCTGAACTATAATATTGCCAGCTTACCCAATTGGATGCTGTCCCACGGAAATTAAGTGATTTACTAAAGGTTCTGGTTCTATTCATCTTCCCTGTAGAATATCATTTATCAACAAGAGCTGGCTCAGAAATAAATTCAATGAATCTTTTTACTAACATTACTTGGGGATGTCTAAGCAGTGTGTCTGTTAAACTGTTACTGGCACTTTCGAGTTGCAATATTGTTGCCTTAATCTCGAATAGATCATCCATAAACTCGTCTCTTTTTATAGTGTCTTCATTTGGTTAATCTGGAATATATGTTGGATCCATAATCTCTTCACCATTATCATCACTATCTTCATCACATTCAAAATTCAAATAATCTTCTACTTGATTGAAGTTATTTAAATGATCGGTCGGATTGTTGATAATATCATCCATTATAATTCACCAATTGCAGATTAATAGAATATGTTTTATCCTATTTAACACGTTGACTAACAACTAATGGTAAGGTGGTTCTTAAATTGAAGTCCCACATTATCCATTATTTTCTTTAGAAGGTGCTTACACAGGAAGAATGGAATAAATTTCTGTTGACCATATTGACATAACCATAGATGTATATCAATTTCATAAGCTGTTAAACCATCATCACTTTTATCAATGTATTCTTTCATATTTAAAATAAACTTTCTCATGTTTTTCTGTAAAGTAGGAGCATTTTTTATATTCTCTCGTAATATAGTGGATGGATTGCATCTTCTTCTAATCTTTGGCATATATTTTTGTTTCATCTTTTGATTCATTATATACAAAACCATATCAATTCATAATATTCTCTTTTTGTTTAACTGATTATATTTCAAATGGTAAAGAAATATGAAGAAATTTATTTCAGATATGAAAGAATATATTAATTAAGATTATATATTAATAGTTACAGTGTTTAACTGTAATAAATTTGTTAGAAATTTTAGAATTCTTGTTTTAAATATTAATTCCATCTTATATTGGTATATTTGCTGAAATTATGATAGAATTAAGAGATATGTATAGTAAGATTTTTGTTGATATAGCGCATCCAACATATATGTTACAGGTATTTTACATAATAACTCTTATATATTAGTTATTTACATTAAAGTAATACAATATAAAATTATCAGCTAGACACTTAAGTAAACTTATATATCCTCTATTCAAAGGGTCAACATCCCATATATGAATACAAAAGACACAATGGCACAGTGCGCAAAACCTCAAACTACAACCTTCTAATGCATATAAGGGAGGTATGCAGAGTAGATTTGTAATCAAAACAACCGCAACAATTAATCTTGGAAAATATTAAAAGCAAAAGTATTCTTTCAATAGATAAATAAAAGATATTAAAAAGTGATATTAAGTATATTATATAGAATATATAAATAATAATATATACAAAACTAGGTTTCAAACGAAAAAAAAATGATTAAAATTCTTTAAAGAAGTCTCGCTTAAGGAATGATAATTTCATCTAATCCATAATAACTTTGAAGCTTGTTCTAGCGAATAACTAACCAGCTACTTTCACCCTGATTTTATATTTGATAGTTGAGCTGGGAATGCAAAGTAGCAAGCCTCTCATTATATTCTGCTCTAGTTTGTTCTAGTTAAGTGTATAGGGCCGTGTTACTAGAACTCAATTCCATCCTCTGCTGTTCGAGGTCGGCAATTTCATTGTTGCGATACGCCTTTACTGCTTTCACTTCTTGTGCCATCTCTTTCTCTTTTTCTGTCATCTCTCTCGTGCTCTCTTCTAAGAGCAGTAACCTTCTCATGCATTTCATCTCTTAGGTCGCTAAGCTGCTTCCTAAATGCATTTTTTCCTTTTTGACAATCCATCATTTCCTTTCTGTGCTCTAAAAATCATCGCACAGTTTCTGGCGCAAAGACTCAACAACTTGTTGTACGTTATCGTTTTTAAGACCAATTCCCATTGTCCTTATATTTGGGTTGAATAAGGATGTGAGGGGGTATGACATCCTCAAAAGACAATAAATTATCTATGGAAACATCCAAAGTTTGAAAATCAACACTTCTGTCGTGGTTACTTCTATCGTGATTTTATAAGTCAGTGGAAAACAGAAAGTAGGGCTTTTATCGTGGTAGTAAATTTTAGTTGAGTGGTTTCTTACAAAAAACTATGGGTTTGGGAAATTCCCTTTTCGTTCTCATCAATTTTAAAATTGTCCTCAGAGTTTCTTGACATTGCTATAAAAGTTGATATACACTTTTAATAAGGTCAAATACTGGTATTGCTAAAAGAGGATATTGCAAGTCATCTTCCAAGGAAGTAATGTACGATTAAATTGGGAGTAGAAAAACGGATACACCTATATGTACAAAATGTCGATTAAAAAAATCGCGATGTCATTTAAACCTTAGAAAAAATCCAATTTTACAAAAAGTTTAAATGAAAACGTGATGCGTTTGAGACCTCCGGTTTGAATTCTGGGTTGTGTTGTGGAAGTAAGTGAATTACAACATTCAACAACACAAATATGGTTTGCACTGGTATTCATAAAACGATTGGATGTAAAAAAGGAAATCAACACAAGCAAGTTACAATTCAAATTGCCAGATTTTGCTTTCGAAAAATTTGTATTAAAAAAGTTTTCTAATAATTGATAACTAAACTAAAGGAAATATCCCCACTTGAATCCTTATTTTCTGGAACAAAGGATTATTTGACAATAAGACATGATTTTCCCCTTTTCTTATGTACCATGTAAACTAACCACAGGAGTAACCGTTTCTATTGTGAAGCACATTTGTTCCGCTTTAAATGTTTATTTCCGGTGAAGATCATTTGCACTTCAATAGAAAAATGGATACGCACCAAATAAGGCCAACATCGCCTATTGTCCAGTGAAATATTCTCAACCTGTTTATCTCTAACTGGAGAAACGATTTGCAAGGGGCAAAACTGGTCTTCCAATGGGGGAAGTCTTTGTTTTTATTGTGACTTTCCATTCCTTTGCTTCCACAATAGGCTTCATGCACCTCGCATATCTTATTCAGGATGTTGCCGGAAAAAGTAGAAATCAACCAAAGATTTGAAAAAGGTCTTTTGTTAGCAGCAAAAAAGAAACTGAGGTAAACATCATAACTTTCTGGGAGTGAAGATAAGGACTGAAGAGATACTCGCTTTCTTATTATTATCCAGTCTTGGCTAGATATTCTTCTACGTTTTTTAACCGAACTTCAAATTACTAAGATAATACTCTTGAGCAACTCAAATCATGAGATATGCAGCTTTCTTTGAAACAAAAATTCCTCAATCAGAAAAAGGAATGGGTATATATAAATGAAGCCAGAATAATCATTTATGTGTTCTTAGAATGTTCTTATATTGATTTCGTTCTATTGATCTAATTCATTCTTGTTTAATACTGAATATTAAACCAATGTTGTTTTAAATTCAATTAATAACAAACAAAAAGCAATAAAGATATAAAAATATGATTTCAACAAAGTATATTTCAACTTTGTTAATATTTTTAACCACACTAACAAATGTCGTCTTAGGTGGTTACAGTCCAGCTGCTTGTCACCCAATGTCTGGACAAACTGCAGGTTTTAATGCCAAACTTTATTATTATCAGTATGCTAATTTAGAATATTCCCATGAAACAGAATTCTTAGCTGGGGGTTACCAAAGTATTTTAACACCAGGTCCAGTTGTAACTGGTGTGACTGATCCATTTTTCAAGATTGTTTTCAGTGTCGTCCCATTTTATCCATCGTGGAAATCAGATAATTTTTCCATGGAATTAACAGGTTACTACGTTGCCCCACAAACAGGTCTTTATCGTTTATCCTATAAAGTCGATGATGCTGGTATTATCTTCTTTGGTTCTGGGGCTGCTTTTGACTGTTGTACTCAAGAGACTGGTTACCAAAGTGTGAATGCTACTATCATTAACCAATATGATACTAAAGCTCCAACAAATAAAGAATTATATCTTGAAGCAGGGTACGCTTATCCAATTAAGATTTTCTTTACTAATGCTCTTTATGATGCTCAAAATCAATTAGCAGTCACACTTCCAGACGGTACGGTTGATAATAATATAGGTACTTCTGTTTACTCAAGTCCAGATAAACTTGCTGCTAACTGTGACCCAATCCCAATTGATCACATCGAAATGGAAGATGCTGCAAAGCAGCATCTTTCATGAGAAAAATGCAAAGTGGTTAGTATGTAATTGCAAAGCGGAATTTTCAAAATTGCAAAGTGGAATTTTTTTTGCAAATCTGGGGCAAATTCTGAGATTTCCATAGTTAAGAACAA
>PPON03000038.1:0-106421 GCA_003708525.3 Monosporozyma unispora | reverse complement strand
GATCCGGAGCCAGAGAACCAACGAATATTTACTGAATCTTAAAAGAACCACTACACTTTGCTAGTGCTCGTCAAATTTAAAAGATTGGCAAAAATAAGATTAGCCCTGTAGGGGGCTCGAACCCCTAACCTTATGATTAAGAGTCATACGCGCTACCGATTGCGCCAACAAGGCTTAACTCGTTAAATTTCTAAAAAATACCTAATATTTTTATTAAATTTATCCAATCACCAGCATTAAGCTTAAAACTCTAATATATAATGGTCAATGACAGGTTTGAAAGGTTTATTTAAATTATTTCATTAAATAACCAATTATTTAAAGTTTAATACACAAACTTGAAAATATAGAAGGACTTTTATTAGTTTTACTCACAACTGTTAAGATATTGTTGGAGTCCAGAGCTCTTGGCGTCTGGTGTGGTGTACGTCATACTTGTGTATCAATATCTGGTTTTATTAGCACAAGAGTACTTCTAAACATGTATATAATACACTATATCTATTTTATATATTAAATCTTTTATTAATTTTCTTAATTTGAAAGATTAGAAATGTTGAAAAATCCATTTCCATAGTGTAGTGAGATTACCCACACACTATGTAGAGGATTATGGAATCACAGAAGTAGATCAATTATATTGAATATGACATTAATTAATCTCATATTCCAACAAATATAAAAAAAACTATCTAAGAAAGACACAGGCCACTCCTACTTTACTTTAAAGCAAACAACAAAGAGTTGTCGTTGTATCTTTTTGTTAATTTTATGCTCCGAATATTTGACTCGTTATTATAAAGATTTAGGCACTAAAAAAAATTTTATACATGTAGGATGTTTTAAGTAAAACTCTCTTATAGAAGTTCATTAGCAGAACCTTAAATGAATTGATCCTTTTTTGCAACGTTTCCACATCAATATAAAATCTCTAACAAACAAACTTTAGGGTAAATAAATTCTTGAAAGCAATTCCAATAAAATGATAAACAATATAGGTATAAAAATTTACATACATTTAACAATGTATATTGAGAGAGAAAAACTAAAATAAGTGCTTTAACAAAACAGAAAGCAGATAAAAGAACCACGTTCAAAAGATCGTAAATAAAACAATGGTCAAGAGTGTTGTCAATCTCCATTGTTGGTTGAAAGAACCAGTTCCCTCATAAGGTGGAATAGAAGCAACTGATGGGAAATTGAAAGTCTTTGATGTTGCAATAATATTTTGTTTAGCAGTAGCTGCAGGGCTGTTAGCATGGCTGCCACCAGCAGTTGGATATTGCTGTATATCTGTCTTTAACACAGGCGTGCCATCATTGTTAAAATCAGACCTGGAACTAGGGTAGGAAGTGCTGCCAGTTAAAGACGCAGCTACAGTTTTGGTACCACTTTGATTGTCAACACTCTGGTCGTTGTTATCACGAGAGACAGTATCTTTAATACCTTGGTTAGTGGCACTCATAAAGGAACTAGAAAGATTGATGGAAGTTTTTGTAGATGTAACTGGAACTTCTTCATTAGTGATCCCCTGTTGATTGACATTTTTAACAGAGGTAAATGTAATAGGGTTATCTGAAACTGCTGAATTTAACGGTTTCTTCTTAGATATTGTATTATTCCAATAGTTATGATTTGAGATCATACTAGTTGAAGACATGAGAGCCGAATGTGGTGTTGCAACCATAGCAACAATACCAGTTGTAGTAGTACGATCAGTACCATTTATAACAGCTGTAAATGTAGTAGTAACCGGAGCTGGAACACTCATAGCAGAGGTAATATAACCATTTGGTAATATAAGTGATTAGTGGTGGACATTTCGAATCATACTGCGACGACTCAATGAAAACACCGCTAGCTGTCTGTCTATCAAATACGACATTTCGGACAACATGAACTGGACTATTCATAGTATTATGGGGGAAATCGTAGATATTATCCCCATTTTTTGATTCAAACTACTGTAAACAATCAGGAATCACTCTATAAGTTTTGTCAGAAGATCCCAAAATACCGTAGAATGAAGCATAGGTATTATGTACTGGAATCGACATCTGAGTCAATCAATAGCACCCCAGAGCTAAAAGCAACATGGATCGAAAATCGTTTTGTTTCACAAGCAAGGCTGCACCGTTAAAAACATAAACTAAAGATCCAAATCCGTTATGTTGTAATGTGTCAGGTTTTCAGGTATCGGTTTATCTAAAATTAGATTTGTAAAACCAACAGAATCGCCATTTTGAATGTTAACACTCTCCATATTATTTCCTTGTACCAAAATATCTTCCACATTAGTTAAAATTGAACCTGGTGAACCTAAACTAAATGATGTATTACCACCGATCAGTTGCAGAAGACCCACATCAAAGGTACCAGATGGGGCAATGTGAACAGTTTTTGGACTAGTACCATAAATTACGAAAATTAAATCTCTTTGGGTAGGATTATTCCAGTTCTGATTGTTGAATATATTAGCAGGTGTCAGGTCAATCCTGTCAGAGCCTTCAGGAGGTGCAATACCACTAAACGACATATAACCATTATTTGTAATAGACATTGTACTAGCAAATTCGATGTTCAAGGAAGTATCAGGTACCCATCAGATGGAAGATTGTCACCTCCCGTAAGCAAAAAATTTATTGTCAAAATCCGCATTAAAAACATATGTATGGCCAGCTTCTAGTGACACCATGTTGTTTGGACTAATTGAAAGTGGTGGTATGAAAGTATAATCTGAAGTGAATGTAATGAATAAACCAGCAGAATCTGCAATATACTGAGCATCAATCTTTCTCGAAAAATTTACAAAAACTAAAACTAACCAAATAAGACCAGGTTTATTACAGTTTATGATCGTGGAGTGGCCGTTATGTGAGTATGTTAAATTTATAATCTAATTTGGTGGGAATAAGCCATTAAAGAAAACCATCAAGATTGAGATTTTGTTGGCCACTATATATGTTATTTCTAAGGAAAGTGAAACGAGAAAAATAGTTATATCATTGTCATTACGTGACTTGCTGTTGACCTAAATCGGAGATAATAGAAATAGTCTTGTTAATTGATCATATTAAAATAAGGTGATGTTTGTGCGGCTTCAAATTGCATTTCATTCAAAGAATGTGTGAACAGACGAAATTGATGCATGGATATGTTTTCGGTCTTCTTTATCAAACATAACTTTTCATTAATTCTATAAAGAAACAACAGTTATTACAGTTCCTCCTGTGTCTTGCAAATCATTCATAAATAGGATAGCAATTCAAAGGAAACAACTGCGTACAAATATTACATCTTCTTTAATGGAAGTGGTTTTAGTTCCTCGGAATCTAAAATTTACACCATAAAATAGAATGTGGAGTTCCTCATTGAGCCCATAAGGAGCAGAATACACAATAGAGAAGTTCCAGATTAGATTTTTTGTTTCTGTTGAATGTGTGGAACGTGTTTGGTATATAGAATAACATGTTGATTGTTGGATTGATATATGACAGTATAACACCTATATGCACCTTAATGCAAAATAAGACTTTAAACGCAAAGTAGGAATTTCCCAAATGGTCTAAGTTAACGTAAACAAACCAGTAAAGCTTTATTGTCTATCGAATAAACTCTAGCGAATGGGGGACAATTCTGTAAAGCTCAATTGTACAAATTACTCGTTCTAAAATTAAAAGATACCTGAAAAGGAGCATTTGCTTGCAAGAATAGAAACTCATTTCGAAGTAAAACAACAGACACAGTGGAGCGGTTCAATTTGGATAGATGGTCTTTACTTGCTTTTATAACGGATTTATCAATAGTAGGGGAACAAAAAATGGTTGCCATTGTTAACCTTTTGGTAGTTCATTAATCTGGGATAGGGTAGAAAAGGTATGTCGGAGACACTTTACTTATCTCCAAAGCAACTAAGCTAGTAATGTGCCTGTTATATTGCAATTGAGATGTTGTCAACACGATATGACGATATTACTTGGCAAAAACAGTGTAACCACGCTAGTAATAAAATATTGACTTTCATTACACAAACGATATATTATAAAGGCAGAAAAAAGTAAATGATTCACTTTTTACAGCGATATAACGGCATTTATAGTTTTGTGGTGCTTCAAATAGTTCACCTTACATGAACGCAAACTAAAATTAAGTTCATTTTTAATTAATTCCTGCAATCCTCCAGGTAATTATGGTTTGGAATTCATTTAGAAAATACCGTTTACTCCTAATTAAATTAGAGGTATTCAAAAGAAGTAAAGAACAAGACCACAAGAATAAAAAATATAAATCAAGCACCATGACTTATTAGTTCACTGGAACAAAATTAAACCTTAATATTGATATTTAGATTTTTTAAAAAGAAGGAATTGGTGCATCTTTAAGGAGGAATGAAAATTCAGCTCAATAACTGCTGAGAGTTTGATTTAAAAGAACATAATATTTCTTGGAAGTACTTTCTTGTCTTTTAAAGATACAGACAAGAATAAAATTAGAAAATTACAGAAAATAAGTTTCAAACAACTTGATTGGAAATGTAGGTCCCTATCGACAATTTTATATACAAGAAAAAAGGTTTATCATTAAGTAAGTGCAATGAGGTAACCAAGAAATCATCTTTCAGTATATAAGGTACCTGAAGATCAAATAATATGGACAAATATCTTACCAGTAAAGATAGAAAATAAACAAGTATTATACCTTGAACTAGCTTTAAAAAGTCTTAAATAACTTACTTGATTATAATTAAACTGTAGAAACTGAAGATGAAAATCCATAACGGGGTTAGGCAGTCAAGTATATAACCGTATAATTAAAAATGTAACTGGGGTAAATTTTTAGGTAGAGAAAGATCCTTCAAGGGATTTGAAACAAAAATTTGATCCCGTGGAACTAACTTCTGATCAGCACTTCAATTCGAGCTGAGAAGATGTTTTTACTTGATAGAATTTTCACAAGACTGACATACAACAATCTTTTTGGTGTCTCAAAAGAACACACTATCAACTCAGTACAATATAGATGAGTAGACAGTATTAACGCCAAAGGAAGCTACACTTACAAAAAAGAAGCTTCTAATCATACCATTACTGAAAGGGGAAATAAACAGTCAATCATCATTCCCGATACCTGATCATATAAGATTCCGGACACTATCCTCACCCATCATCTTCTTTAGCTACTAAATTAAAATATATCACGTTATGTTATCTTGTCTACTTGATCGCATCCAAGGTCTTGCTTCACTTGTAAGAAACAAAGCGCACCGGACACTCTAATAAGTGCTAGTGTCCAAGCAATTCTGTTACTTTACCCCGGACAGAGAGGGGGGGGGGGTGAAAAGACTGTCCGGAACTGTCCGGGCGCATCATGTCCGAAAAATGATCTGCATTTTGTCACATCAGCTGGCATAGTTTCTTTTGTTGCTTTCTGATCTCAAAAAAAGTTACCTTTCAAGATTGAATCAAAAGGTGGTCGGATTAAGACAGCATTTGATCAACATACAACACAGATTTCCTAACGGGTACTTGCAAGTTATGTAATCACGGACAGTTCAACAAGAGATGTCGAATTCCTGTGGGGCGATATTACACGCGATCCAAACCATATAAAAGCAGTGATGTTCTGACTTATAATTTTCAGTTATTACGATACTCTGTTTTTAGTGTAGTCAATATCACAGAAAACCAGTAATATTATTACAACAAAAACAAACCAAATCAATCAAACAAATAAAATGTCCTTTGTTAAAGACTTTAAGCCAATTGCACTAGGTGAAACTAACCTATTTAAACCAATTCAAGTCGGTGATATGAAATTACAACACCGTGCTGTCTTACCTCCATTAACCCGTATGCGTGCTGCTCATAACATTCCAAACAAGCAATGGACCGCTGAATACTACAACCAAAGATCCAAGTATCCAGGTACCTTTTTAATTACTGAAGGTACTTTTATTAGTGCCAAGAGTGGTGGTTATGATGATGCTCCAGGTATTTGGAATCAAGAACAAATTGCTGAATGGACTAGGATTTTCAAGAAGATTCATGATAACAAATCTTTTGTTTACGTTCAGTTATGGACTTTAGGTAGACAATCTGCTCCAGTTAATTTAGCTAGAGATGGGTTACCATATGTCTCTGCTTCTGATGATCTTTACATGGATGAATCTCAAAAGAAATTAGCTTTAGACTCTAACAATCCACAACATGGTTTAACTAAGGCTGAAATTAAAGAGTACATTCAAGACTTTGTTCAAGCTGCTAAGAACTCTATTGCCGCTGGTGCCGATGGTGTTGAAATTCATTGTGCAAATGGTTATCTATTAAACCAATTCTTAGATCCAATTTCTAACCACAGGACTGATGAATATGGTGGTTCCATTGAAAACAGATCTCGTTTCTCTTTAGAAGTTATCGATGCTGTTGTTGCTGCTCTTGGTCATAAAAAGGTTGGTGTTCGTTTCTCCCCATTCGGTGTTTATGGTACTCAATCTGGTTCTGCAAACCCATTAATCATTGCTCAATATGCTCATATTATTGGTGAAATTGAAAAGAGAGCTAAAGAAGGTAAGAGGTTATCTTATGTTCACGTCGTTGATCCATCTGTTACTGATTTACTGCTTAAGGAAGATCTTGGTGTAGATGAGAGTGTCTCCAACAATTTTGTCTACAGTATTTGGAAAGGTCCAATTATTCGTGCTGGTAACAAAACTTTACATCCAGAAGTTGTTAAGGATTTAGTTAAGGATAACAGGACTTTGATCGCTTATGGTAGATATTGGATTGCTAATCCAGATTTAGTTGAACGATTAGAAAAAGGTTATCCATTAAACGAATATAACAGAAGTTTATTCTATGCTATGACTGATGATGGTTACACCAATTACCCAACTTACTCTGAAGCTGTTAAGTTAGATTATAAATAAGAGTTAAAAATTGACTTTCAATGGTAAGTGATTTATAAAATAACGTTTTTTCGCTTTCACATTTACTTATATGCATCTTTCCTCTTTCTACAATTTTATATAACTGCTACTTTATATACCTTTTACTTAATAAAACATTTTTATTAAAGCGTTGATTTTTTTTAACATATTTGTTAGTAAAGAAATATATTTCGAAAAAAACTGTATCTGGGGGGAGGGGTGATTATAAAATCGTTTACAAATTGGAATAGGTGTTTCAAAATTTATGGCCTAAAAAAAGGAAGGACTATTTAGAAGTATTAGTTCCATTTCAGGGGAAAGTAAAAAATAATCTTTGCAGTTAACTCTGGACAGTATTACGTATTTTAATGGCCAAATTATTTTTAGACAGTTAGATTGAGTTTCTTTGTAATAACTTAAGGAAATCAACAGCAGTCCAGTTTATAGCGTCTGATAGCATCTCCTAAGATGGAAGTTATAGTTAACAGAAAAGATCAGGCCACAATTTTGTTCAAAGGAATTAAATGCATCTTGGTGATTGATATAGGCATAGAAATTCTAATTCAAAATATCAGACCAGACATACAGTTTAGTTGCAGTACTGATTCATAATATTTCTTATAAATCTTAATAAGTCTTAATCTTACTAAAAAAGTTACATATTAGTAAGACATCTTAATAAGAAGTCAACGTGAAAACTTTCCTATTTGGGAAAAGTAATATTTGAATCTTGAAGTAGCACCTTTGAAAGTTTAATGTATTAACAACTTTCCAAAACAAAGTTTAAGACAGTAGTTGGTTATTCAGGAGATATAAAGTCAATGTAAGCAAGTTCCTTAATTAGGCAATTTGATAACTTAGACTAAATATGGTATGATTAGTGGAATTATGGGCCTTATCTTTGACTATTAAGGTACAACATATGTTACATTGACGTAATGTTAAGGACATTGACACATGAAAGAGTAAGGAAGGTCATTGATTAAATGAAATGATATAAGTAAGTGGCTTTCGTTTCAAGTTAAATATCTACTCTATTTAGTGTTCCCTTTTCTATCAATAAATTAAATAAAACCAATAATAACCGCATTGATTTAATCAATATTATATTATTATAACTACTTTATCAAAAAATAGCTTCAACTGATTATGTCCTTTTCCAATAATTTTACTCCAGTTACTTTAAAAAATACCAACTTATTTAAACCAATGCAAGTTGGTGACATGAAATTGCAACATCGTGCTGTTATGGCTCCCATGACTAGAATGAGAGCTGCCAACAATATACCAAACAAGAAATGGGCTGTGGAATATTACGATCAACGTTCGCAATACCCTGGAACTTTTATCATCACTGAAGGTACTTTTGTATCCAGACGTGCTGGTGGGTTCGATGATGCTCCAGGTATTTGGTCTCAAGAACAAATTGACCAATGGATCAAAGTTATCCAAAAAGTTCATGAAAATAAGTCCTTCATCTACGTTCAATTATGGGCTTTAGGTAGATTTGGTTCTCCCGAAACTCAATCCAGAGATGGTTTGACCTTTGATGCTCCATCCGCTGAACCTTACATTGATGAAGCTGCTAAAGATGCTGCTTTAAAGGCTAAAAATCCTCAACATGAATTAACTAAGGTTGAATTAATGGAATACATCAACGATTATGTTCACGCTGCCAAGAACGCAATCTCTGCAGGCGCTGATGGTGTTGAAATTATGGCTGCTAATGGTTTCTTTTTAAACCAATTTTTGGACCCAACTGCTAACCAAAGAACTGATGAATATGGTGGATCTATCGAAAACAGAGGTCGTTTTATTTTAGAAATTGTGGATGCTGTTGTCAGTGCTGTTGGTCACAAGAGAGTCAGTATTAGATTTTCTCCATTTGGTACTCTTGGTAACATGGATGGTACCAACCCAATTATGGTTGCTCAATATGGTTATATTCTTGGTGAATTAGAAAAGAGAGGTAGAGCCGGTGAAAGATTGTCTTACATTCACATAATTGACCCAAGAGTTGTAAACCCATTTATTCCAGAAAAGGATGCTGAGTACGATCTAGCTGATAGCAATTTTGCTTATTCTGCTTGGTCCGGTAATTTCGTCAGAGCAGGTAACATGGCCTCCCATCCAGAAACTGTCTCCGAATTAGTCAAAGATAACAGAACTTTAATTTGTTACGGTAGATTCTGGATTTCTAACCCAGATTTAGTTTCTAGATTAGAAAACGGTTTACCATTAAACCAATATGATAGAACGACATTTTACGCTGATTCTGATCAAGGTTATGTTGACTATCCGAATTACCAAACTGCCTTGAAGTTAGGTTATTCTAAAAACTAAACTGCTTGGTATTTCTCAAACCTTCTACATATTTTTTTCTTCTAATTACACGTATATAACAGCATATATACTTTAAAATACTTTTTTTTCTTTTTACTTCTGATGTTCACTTGTCTTATGTCCTTTGATCATTTTCAAACAACAAAAACTAGCCGCCATAAAAAAAAAAACGAAATAAAAGAGGAAAGCAGAAGTAAATATAACAACAGCTCTTTCTTAAAAAAAGTATAAAGGTAACAAAGGGAAAAATATTATATTGAAGTATGCCTAGAAAGTTTACAAAATTACAATTAAATGAATGGGATTTGGAAACACTTTTCGAATTTTCAACTGAATCAGACCAAAGTAAGGAGGAAATCTCCAATATTGTTGGGGATAGAGATACGATTAGAACTTCAACAAGATTACCACAATCTAAGATTGAAGATACACATTTAGAGGATCCAGAAAAGATTGATAATAAATTGACCAAAATGGAAACTGGTAAAGAAGTTATTTTTTCAAGAAGAGTATTAAGAAATTCAGGAGGGTCTTCTGATAATATGAATTAAAAGGAGTTTTAAAATTGCTAAACATGGTTTAACTGGCTGGTTTTCTTTGATATATAACTTACACCCATATATATTATTTCTATATAATAAATTAGCGACACAGGTATTTAATTGTATAACTCAAGCCTAGAATTATAAAAAAATAAGTTATTTCATAATCTTGCAATTAACAATCTTCTGATAAAACTAAGGTGACGTTTCTTCAATAGAATTTTCTTGGATAGTATCTAATTGACCGTCAGTGGTAGTATGGCTTCTTAATCCCCCTTGTGTGGAAGGAGCGCTACTTTCTTCAAGTGGATCTAATTCGGTAGTAGAAGCTCTTGATTCAGACTGAAGAGGAATTTCATTTACTGAAAGTTCACTTCTATTTAAAGTTGGATTGGAAGAGCTATGGTGAGACTCTTCTTCAAAAATTTCATCATTCATAATACTTTGATATACCGAAGAAAACTTGTCCTCATTTAATCTTAATCTGGAAGTAACTTCACTATTCAGTAGATCTAACCTTTGAGTACCTTTTAATTTCAAAATATAAACTAACAATTCCTTTTCAGGATCTGTAAAGTATGGATCATCATGTAGTTCATTTAAAGTTACATCTTCATCCCCTACTCTTTCAAGTGGGATATTCTGTTCATTGGCGTACAAACTTTCCAAGAAAAGGAACACATCTTTCAAATGTGTTTGAACATCTTCAGGAAGGTAATGGGGAAACTTCTCTTTAATGAATGATCTCCAGTCCTCATTTTCAGTTGGTAATTGTAACTCAAAACATTTCAAAGCAACAACAATGTCGATGATCGAATTGCTTAATTCCCATTTTATTTTAAAGACGTTATTGATTTCTCCAGAGTTATTATACTTGATCGCAATCAATATATCACACAATTGGTCGAGAATAGCACTAATAGTGTTCAAAGTTTCGATTATACTGCTATTTGGTCTACCACTTTCGAACTCCTCTGTATCATTTGTACTTGATTTATTAGATAACAAAGCAGATTTTCTGGAGATTTCAGTCCATTTATGTAACTGCCACGAAACTAAAATGATCGGTAGTTTAAAGTTGATTTGCAACAAAGTTTGTTCATTGAATTCTTTAAAATAATTAGGGACAACAGAAATAAATTTTTTGAACAACAAAACAAGAAGATCATGATTGAACTCAATAGAATAATTTTTTCCAATCAAAACAAGCTTGTTTAAATAGGTGACATATAATGTATTTGTAAATTCATTAAATTGGTGTTCATTAGACAAAGTTGCATTTTCTGATAAAAACTTTGATAAATGTATCTCTATATTTGAAACCTCATTAATCCATAATTCATCCAATTCGTTGTTTTTAAAACTTTCAATATGATCTAAGGTGGTGGATAATGTTTTATAGTATACGTTATCTGTATCTGAAGAAGAAAGAACAGATTCGTCAACAGTTTTGACAATGATTCGGGTTATCTCAGCTAAGGTTTTCTCGGAATCAGTTTGAACCCAATCTTCAAAAGAAAATAATACAAAAATATACAATAGTGGTGGTAAAATATCAGCAGACTGAATTGGTAAATTTTTGAACAGTTGAAGTAAGTGTGGTAATACAGCTTCTGCAACAGCATTTTTCTGTTGATTTTTAATAGAGGAAGCACCATAACAAAGACCACTCAAGACAGTCAAATAAAGTATGACATTATTTTTGTTTGTTGGTAACAATGGCGTAGCATTAAAAGAAACGGCATCAGTGTCATTCTCATCTTGAGTTGAAAGTCTTGATTGTTCGTTTTCGTTTGAAAGATTTTCAATAACTTTAAAGAATTTTTCATATGTGTTATCATCACTTAATAATTTGCAGATAGTCACGATTTGGTCACCAAAGTAAGGAGATAAAAATTCAGCGGCTTGGTATAAAATATGAAGCTTCTCCATAGGATTTAATTCACCCGCATCTTGGATGTAAAATAAAAATGAATTGCTTAAAAACCTCATAATAATACCTACCTTAACCAAAGTAGAAGATTTTATTGGGGTCATATCTTCATCCAGCGATTCGTTATTTTTAAGGAAGTCATCACAAGACTCACTTGTTACTTTGGCTAAAAACTTGGCAACAGAATTCAAAAATCTGGAATTCTTACTGTGCGAAGAAACCTTAATTTCATTGTCGTCAAATATTAAACTTGAAATTGCAAGAACTTCGTCATCCTCCAAATAACCAAGACTAATCACTTCTCTTAATATATTGATAGCGTAAAGTCTAACTTCTAAATCCACATCTTTTAGAGCGATATCCAAGATTCGTTGTCTGAATCTTTCAAAAAATTGTCTAACAGCAGCATTGTCAATTTTTTTGGAATGAATATTAATAATATTAGGTAATACTTTCAAGACTTGGGATCTGACAATGTTTGAAGTATCACTTAATAACCAGCCAAAATATTTCAAATAGGTAACTTTCATGAAATATTCAGGATACTGTTTAATCCAAGTAGATAAATGTAAAACTGACTCTGAACGAATAATTTCATCTACATCTTTAAATCTATGAACGAAACAGATCTTAACAATATTCTCAATTATATTCTCTGTAATAATCTTACTATTTTGGATTTCGTTAATGTTATCTTCTAATTTAGCAATAGCTTTTTGATTTGATCTCTTCTTTTTCCTTTCAGAATTCAATTGTTTCGTAAGTTTTGCAATATAGTTTCTTTCTAAATTAACGACATGTTCAGTTAAGAAATCCTGAAATAGATACAATGATAAAGTTGCAATATATCTGAAACATCTTATTTTAGCCACTGATAACGCTGAAAGCCATGTTAACACATCAACTACTAATGGACCCATAATTATTTCATTATTATCTTCCTCTGATTCGACATACAATAATTGTAAGTCGTTAGCCACATCAAGAAACTTGGACATAAATTCAACGAAGTTATTATAAAGATTTGGATAAGCACCTGTTTTCTTATTTGTCTTACTTATCATTAAATGGAATTCATGGACTTTCTGTTTTTCAAATAATAATTGAACTTCAGTGATTGTATCTGTAGCAGAATCATTGTTATGAATATCATGTTCCTCTACATGAATTAAACCACCACAACAGTCTAGTAAGAAATTAAGAAATTCTGCTAATAAAGAATCTCTGTTTGTCTCATAGTTTTCTAGCCACCCTCTCAAATATTCGTCGATGGAAATATCATCAGATTCAGACAATGCTTCGAAAATATCACTACGGGTTATCTCTTTCACATTTTCAAGGTATTCCTTTTGTTCCTCTTCAGTCAGTGGTAGATTACTGTTACCTAATGTAGTTTTGTTTACATTTGTTTTTTGTCCTCTTGAGGTGCTTCTCTTGGTTCTCTTTCTGTCACCATTTATACGAGATCTCTTTCTCTTTCTTGATCTGGAATCTAAATAATCATCATCATTTGGATCATCATCTTCAGAAGATGAGGGTTCGTCTAACAAATCGTCAACTATCTCTTCTTGTTCATCACTCCCTGCCTCAGATTCCTCAACACTACCATTTGTAGAAGAAGTATTATTCACAGTAGTGTTCTTATCTGATTCTATGGTGGAAACGTTTTGATCATCTTCATGATCACTCTCCACATCAGATTTCTGACTTCTAGATCTAGTAGATCTACGCAATTGAACCATGCTAAAGTTTTTGAGTAGTAGAAATTGGTTTGATGCACTAGTGGTGTAGTGTAGGTTAACTTCTTGTTCTGTTATACAGAATAACTGGATCTGACGCGTTTTTTGAAGTGTCTTTTTATTTCTTTATTTCTTTATTTCTTAATTTTTTGTTTATACAATTTTCTGTTAATAAGAAAGACGCGTTACAACTTCAAAAAACCTATACAAGAAATTATACAAAATGTTAGCAACAATTTATGAACAAGTTATAATGTAGCATGGTATATATATATGTATGTAGGTAGGTTGCATCAGTTTTACTTACGGACCACTATTCACTGTACGCTATATTATCTGGTCTTTCTTGTTTGCTTATTTTTTTGATCATTTTGGATTTATTAACGATATGTTACTATATTACAACGACCATGGTTTATACACTTGTGGTTCTTTAATAGATACGGCCTCTATCTCCTTGTTTATCTTCTTTTCTAAGTCAACATTATTATCATCTTCGTTATCCTCATCTTCTTTATCCTTTTCGACTAATTCAATGCCTGAATCCATTTGATCAGAGGTAAGAATTAATTTCTTTGAAACATTTAATGATGCTAATTCTGAATTTATTTCGTTGATTTGTTTACTTAATGAAATTCTGTCATTTAACATCTTCTCTGTTTCCTTGGCATATTTCTTTTTGGCTTGCTCAAGGACAGTTTCCATAGTATCCAATTTTGCCATCTTTGAATCTAATTGATTCACAGTTATACCAACAAGTTCTTGAATAATACTTTGTGTTTCTTTCAAATATTTTTCGGATAATTCTTTTGAGTGTTGAGGGATGAATTCATTGACAATTTCTTTATGTAACCCGTCTAATAAGGACTTAATGGTTAATTCAACAGCTTTAGCTTGATCAATGGTGGTAGTTGTACCGGTTGTATCAGTATTACCATTGTAAAGTTTATTTTCCTTCTTAACCCCAGTTAAGACATCATTAATATAACTATCTTCAATTGGTAAAGTCAAGAATTTTTCTACACAATCTTCTAAATTCTTACTACCGCCAACATGATTAACAATCGATTCCCATTGATCTTCAAACATTTCAATACCTTCTAATAATAATAAAACTTCTTGATCAGACCAAATTTTGTGATTAGTATGACTATTTGACAAACGAATAAAATCAGAGGCTTGGAAATTGGCACCGAAATGACCTTCTTGGAAACATCTTGGACACAAGTTAGCATCTCTGGAACGTAGGTTATGGTAACGAACACTCACAGTATCATTACCACAAGTATGACAAATATATGTCTTTTGAATTTGTTTTGATGATTTACTTTGAGATTGTAAAATGTTAAAATCTTGAGTAGAATCATAAATGTTTTTTCTTATAGACAAATTGACTGGAAATGGTTTAGTTTCTAATTTCAATTGTTTACGTTTCGATTCTTCAATATCGTGTTCAGTAGTATTAATATCATCAGCGCCAACAGTTTCAGGATTTTCCTTTGTCTGTTCTTCAGCTATTTTATTTATTATAGATTGTGGTACAACAGGTTTTAACCCTTGTGGAGTGTCTAAGATGACTTGGAAATGACCAGTAAAACTTGGCCCAATTAAAGAAGGTTTTGATCTTGGATCAATTTGATAATTAATTAAACCCCAAGTTTCTAAGAACGAATGGATTTTCACAATAGATGCAACATCTAGAGCGATATTTCTTCTCACAGCGGTGATGGTTAAATATTCATATGGAGATAATCTATAGGTGTTAATCATAAAATTTCTTGTATCTTTGTAAGCCTTTGGGGATTTATAAATGGATGAAGAATCAAAGAAATCTGGTAATGATCTCTTTTCAATATCATGTATCTCTGATATATTGAACCAAGCAGCAAATGAAGGCATGACCACCGGATGAGTTTGCTTAGCTAAGAATCTCAAAGCTCTATCTTCTAAAGTTTGGGCCTCCTTTTCATAATCAATACTAGCTTCTGGTTCAGCAGCTGCTAGTTCTTGTTGTTTTTGTTGTTGTTGTTCGGCTTGAATGTGAGGAAGCACTGGAGTATTTTCTCCATCTTGCTCTTGCTTTGGGGTTTCAACCACAGGAGTAGTATCAACCACTGGAGTGTCCACAGCGGCACGTGTGTCGGTATTGTTGTTAGCTTCTTCTGGGTTCATCTTTTTTTTCTCGAATATATATATTTCTTTGTTGAACTTAACTTAAATCAAAATCAAAGATAAGAAGTGTACCAGAATAAATTCACTATGGATATCTAACGTGATTTGTTCCAAAAATAAAAGCAATTGACTTGTCTTAGACCTATTTTCAATCCGATGTCCCACTAATTTAAACAGTATTTACGTTTAAAGATTACTTATTTTATTGAAGCTTATTTTCGATATCTTCAATATTTCATATTTTTTGGAAGGTAAAAACTATAAAAACCGGGTCACCCCCCTACACGTGAAATAGCCATTTAATAATGAAATAAACGCCAAACCTTTGAAAAGATTGCAATGCGATGAGATCAGATCCTGAGGTTAATGATAAAGAACCCAGTTGGCAAGTCTGTTTGTGGAACCAGAAAATATTCTGTTGAAGTAATATGGCTGTTACAAGATTATCAAGAAGCCAGAGTCCTCGTTTTGCACAAAGAGGTATAAGTAAGGGTGTCAGTTACGCTGAAAAGGAAGAATATGATTTCACTCCAGATGTCTTAGCTGAACCATCTGACCATGAGATATTGGAAGATGGTAAAAATGGGGATGAGGATGCACCAATTTGGCTGGCAGATGAAGTAAGTGACGACAGTGATGTTGCGTTGGAATCAGACAGTGAAGATCAAGATGATTTAGCATTGAAAGGTTTATTGAATGGCCATGATGCCAATACTGGCAATGAATCGAATAATGATGAAAGTAATAGTGATTTGGATGAAGCTGATGAAAGAATGGTCTCTTTAAAATTGAAAAAATTAAATGAATTTGTGAAACAAAGTCAAGTCTATTCTGGTATTATTGCTGACACATTGTTAAAGCGTAGTTCTGAATTACAAGAGGAAAGGAAAGAGGAAGAAAAACAAGAACCTATTGTTGTAGAAGATGAACCTAAACCACCTCCTAAAAAGAAACAAAGAAAATCAATTATGGATTTCTTTAAATCATCTAAAGCTAAAGAACCAGTTGATGAACTGCCTAAATCTGTTGCTAAAAAGGAAGAAGGCTTATCTGAAACAATAAAAAATGAACAACCAAGTTTGTTGGAGAACTGTGTTTTAAAATCTTATCAATTAGAAGGGTTAAATTGGTTAATTACATTATATGAAAATGGGTTAAATGGGATCTTAGCTGATGAAATGGGGTTAGGTAAAACAATCCAAAGTATTGCACTACTAGCATTTATTTATGAAATGGATACTAAAGGTCCATTCTTAATTGCTGCTCCATTGAGTACATTAGACAATTGGGTTAACGAATTTGCTAAGTTTGCACCAAGCATATCGGTTTGTAAATATTATAGTCAAGATGGTAAGAAAAGTAGAATGCAAACTTTAAGGAAATTTTTCAAGAAAACTAATAATACAGGTGTTATCATTACATCTTATGAGGTTATCATGAGAGACGCAGATTATATTATGTCCAAACAATGGAAGTTTTTAATTGTTGATGAGGGGCATCGTTTAAAGAATGTTAACAGTAAATTGATCAAAGAGTTAAAAAAAATTAATACATCAAATAGATTGTTGCTGACTGGTACACCATTACAAAATAATTTAGCAGAATTATGGTCTCTTTTAAATTTTATTATGCCAGATATTTTCTCAGATTTTGAAATCTTCAATAAATGGTTTGATTTTAAAGATATTGAGTTACAAAGTAATTCCAAGAAATTGAATAAAGTGATTAATGATGAACTAGAAAAGAATTTAATTACAAATTTACATACAATTTTAAAACCATTTCTTTTAAGAAGATTAAAAAAAGTTGTATTAGCTGATATTTTGCCACCAAAGAGAGAATATATTGTGAATTGTCCAATGACCCTCCATCAAAAAAAATTTTATCAAAACACTTTAAAGAGTAATTTAAGAGTGACCATATTTAAAGAATTAGTGAAGCAATTCTTTACATTAAATCAAGATCATATAGGTAAAGTATCTAATAAATCCATTAGAGACTTCATTGATTTCAAACTAAAACAACAATCTGATACATTATCCTTATCCGGTGATGATTCTGAATCTGAGACAGCTGCATCAAAAACCATCATAGAAATGGATAAATTATATCAAAAGCATTTACATCAAAAAATCATGAATAAAAAAACCCAAAGTGTGATGATTCAATTACGTCAAATCGTGGATTCCACCTTTTTATTTTATTTCCCATATCTAGAACCAGAAGAGTTAACTTTAGATATTCTTTTACAAACTTCAGGTAAACTGCAAGTGTTACAACAACTAGCAATCCCGTTGATCAAATCAGGGCATAAAGTGTTAATCTTTTCTCAGTTCTACAATATGTTGGATTTATTAGAGGATTGGTGTGAATTGAATAATTTAAAGACCTTAAGAATTGACGGTTCAGTTGATAATGGAACAAGAAAAGAAGAAATTGAGAAATTTAACTCCAAGAAAGATGAACATAATGTGTTTTTATTATCTACGAGAGCTGCTGGTTTAGGTATCAACCTGGTGGCGGCTGACTCTGTCATTTTATTTGACAGTGATTGGAATCCACAGGTTGATCTACAAGCAATGGATCGTTGTCACAGAATTGGTCAAACTAAACCTGTTGTTGTTTACAGACTTTGTTGTGATAATACAATTGAACATTTAATGTTGACTCGTGCTGCCAACAAGAGAAAATTAGAAAGATTAGTTATTCAAATGGGTCGTTTCAACACTTTAAAGAAATTAGCATTAAACGAGGGTTCGTTCTTAGGCCAAGCTGTAGGTGGGAAACCAAGGAGTACTAATAAAGAACTTGTGACTGAATTGTCTCAATTATTGATGAGTGGTTCGTCTAGTATTGGTTTCAGTTCAAATGGAGATGAAACAGGTTTGACTAAAGAAGAGTTAAAAGAATTAATGGATAGATCACCAGCTGCATATAGAGCAGATAGAGATATTGTTTTACCCCATGTTACCTTGTTTGAAACCACTTCAGAATATTAAAACAATTGTAAAGGCTAAAATAGAGAGTTAAATTTAAAATTCATTTTCATTATAGACATAATATATGTAAATATATAGACCAGAATACTGTAGCAATACTGTAGCCATACATTAGAATCAGTTGTAATAATAAAAATCTGACATGTGTTATTTTATTTATTCTTTCCTAGGTTAATCATTGTTGAAGGATTAGAAACCCCAGTTAGAACCAGTGTAATATTGGACTTGGTTGTACATCCAGATTAAAGATGTACTTGCAACAATCAATGGACTAATAAATCCAGCATCAAAACTACAGGTCTTAAAAATTAGTAACTCTGAAGCAAAATGGAATAAAGCAACAGCGTAAGAAATCATGGTCAATTGATAAATATGAGGTTCGTTCAGGAATAAAGAACCATATAATCTGATTACACAGGAAATAAACGTCCAAGTACCAAACGTTCTAGCACTTAACTTTGTTGTTTGTTCTGGTTTCTTGGAGTAGACTTTACGGGTTAGAGTTAGCCCAGAAATATAGGTTTGAATTGAATTGAATATAGAAACCACTGAAATAAAAAGTAACCATTTAGGTAAGTAACCTTCTGGTAAGACTTGTAATCTTCCTTGTACAAAGGGAATTATTTGTTCAATTGATAACATTTTTGGTTGGTTGTCTTAATTACTCTCATGCATACAAATACTTGAAACAGGTCATAAGAGAAATGTCAAATAACGCATTCGTCTGAGGTCTTTATATATTTTCTTCTTTTCCTTATTTCTTTTATTCATGTAAGTCCGCAGTTGAAAGTAAATATCGGTTTCTCATATTATTTTCAAATCGTTAAACGAGTTTTCGAACTTAAAGCAATTGGCGGTGATCACATATTAAAGGCAAGTTTAAAAGCAACCTTTGGAGTCAATCAGTCTGAAGTATGACAGTAAGTCGAGATCTTGAAACAAAAGCAAATTACTTAGAATGTATTGTCTTCTTTTATGGAGTTTAGTTTTGAAAAGACTGTCATTTTCAATAAGCTTGGATATTTCTTCCCATTTAAGTCCTTTCAATAACTTCATGTGCGAGTAAATGAACATTTTCACAATTTGAATGTGAATTTTAGAAGGTTTGATCAGTTTGTCTAACTCCTTGGTAAAGGTTTTAGGCATTATTGTTTTTCTCTGAGCTTGAATTTTGAAATGGGTGCCGTTCTTTTCCTTTAAAAAGTTATTGTTCAACCTTTTAAATTCAACCAGTTTATATAATAATGTCTCGATAAATAGAAGTATATTATCAACTATTGGTAGTACAAAATTTGTATCTATCCTGCTCGTAAGTCGAAAATTAATGACCTTTCTCATCAGATTTCTATTAAATATTAATGTTATGTATAAATTTTTAGGTTTGGTAATTAATTTAAAACTTGATAAGAGTAGTCCCAAAATAAACTTTTTTGTGACAAAATCGTTAAAGCGCTTCTCTTCCCCAATAAAATGAAAACATGAGTAACTTATCATTAATACTTGAAAACATTTCAACAAATGGTATAAGTTGGTCATTTCTTGGTTATTAAAGGTGTAGTTTTCCTTATATTTTTTACCATTACTGAGAATTGAAACTAATAGTTGATAACGTGGCTGAACAAACAAGTAGAAGTCTTCTCTTTCTACCTTCTCACTAAATGTTTTCCATAAAGGTAAATCTATCTTATCTATTAGTGAAATTTCTGTACTTACTTTAGAAGTGTGAGTATAAATACTTTCCAGTTGAGGCATAATGCGATGAGAAAACTTACCTTTTAGTACCTTTGGAATTAATTCTGGAAAACCTGGCGATACTCTACATTTTAGCCCATCTTCTAAAATATATGGATGTTTGTTTTTAATTAAAGCAAAACACTGTATGGAAAATTCATATAATCTTATAGATTATAAACAATCGTGTTAATAAAGAATTTTTAAAATTTTAAACTGAGCTTCCTAACAGTACATATTTATACATACAACAATTAAATCTTCAGAAAACCCCATATTAGTAGTACTTGTATCGTGGGTACCTTAATTTGTTTTCTTTACATTACAACTTATTTTCTCTTTTCATTAACCGCCAACCTTTTTTTTAGATTTTTAATTAAATAAAAATCGAAGACTTCATAACGACAATAACCATACAATTCTAATCATTTAATTTCCATCAAGTACTTTAATCAGGGGCACACACCAGCTTCGGTCTCTTCTACAAATTTTTTCACATCATCATTTTCTTCATTATCTATTTCCTTATCAATACTTCTAATATCACTGATCAACAGTTTTAAATCTTCTCTATCATTGTCATCATGACCATCCATGTGATTATGTATAAAGTTAATAAACCTATTAATAATATTTTTACAGTGGCCTAATTTTTCCTTTAAAGAATTATTCTCCGTCATGACACTTTCAACTTCATTTTTAAACTCCAATTCTGTCAATATCTTCTTTTGTCTAGATTTTAAAGCAGATATCCTATTTCTTTGCTGGGCTTGTTCCAATCTATCCTTTTCATTTATTCTCCAAACGTGGATTGATCTAGATCCATTATTTGTTTTGGTAGATTTCTTTCTAAATAATTTTGTGGTCTTTTCTGTCTTTTCCATTTTATTTTCTTCATTATTTGTGAAATGAGTTTTCCCTTTAGCAAGGTGTTTGCTGGTATTTTCCAGGTTGTGTTTAATATTGCGATTAGGATCAAACTTTTTATTGCCTGGTTTACTTTTACCTACTACAGTTGTATTAAGTGGGAATATAGTATTTTCCAATTTATTTGAAATTTTATTTTGAAACTCAGATTCAGAAGAATTAGATGTATTTCTACTTGTATCAGAACCTAACTCATACGTTTTGATGTTATATCTACCCTGCTCACCTAAGGGCATTGTATCCAATTGACCTTCTATTTTATCCTTCTTTGTAAGGGATTGATAGTTTGAAGCCAATTCTAACCATGAAGTATTGGGTAGATCAAATAAATCCAATGTGTTACTGGCATTTGCTGTGGAAGAATATTGGCTTCCAGGTATTTTTGAAGGATATATTTCATTTAGGTTTTTATCATATTTTTTTTTATGGTTATTGATATCATCATAATTTTCTGTCACATTATTATTGTTCTTTGAGTCGGTAGAGTTTATTATTTTATCTCTTATAAATCTAATTTGAATATCCTCCCTAGCATCTCTGAATTTCTCATTGTTAAAACTAAAATGAATATTATCACTGGAATTTTTCCCATCATTAATTAAATCTTCACTATCCTCGTTGAGATTGACCTTATTAGTGTTGGTAATATTAACAGCTGAATTTCCTTTATTTTCCAAATTTTTTCCCATATTAAGTCATTATAGAAACAGAGAAAAAAAAACAGAACTATTATAAAAGCTGAGAAATACAATATCTGAGATTATAAATTAACTTATTATTTCAATCGATGTTAATCTTAGTTTGAATTCTTTTGTTGTTACCAGTATTCAAAAATTAAAATACCATAAAAATTTATTATAATCCAAATAAATGAAGAACTGAAATGGAATTTACCAAAGTTCCACAATCAATGGTGTTTGGGACAGAATATATATATTAATCTGTCAAAAAAGAAATGTAGATGTAGGACTGGGTTAATTAAAAAAAAGTTTGGGCGTAGAAGGGAAAACAGAACACAAGAATTTGAAGCAGGCAGGGAAAAATAAACTTTTGAAAAAAGAGTAAAAGATTAACAGAATTGTGGTTAAAATAATGATACAGAATTTAAAACGGCAACCAATCAGTTGTCCAATAGACCCAAAAATTGTTAAAATTGTCTGATTATTTATATAAAATATTAATATCCGGAATTGTACCCGCATGAAATAGACATACATTGGTAAATTTATGGGTAGAGCCAAAACTTTTTTTTCTTTGAGATGAGCATGAGGGGAAAGAACAACAAAAGACCCGAAATTTTCAACTTAAATAATTGGCTTAGTCTTGAAAGTGAGCTTTTGTTTATTTTATTATTTAAAAGACAAAATTATTTAGCCATAATAGAAATACTGCACCAGAAGATGAAAAACTATTGTTAAAAAGAGAGATATTTTAAAAAGTTTCATTCCCATTTCTCTTGAGAAAAACCCGTGAAATGAATTTTAATCAAGCAAGTTGGCTGTCATTATTGTTATAACAATTTAATAATAATAATAATAGTACAAATGAAAAGTGTTGTTCAGGGACATAATGCCAATCATACATCACTTTCTTTTTTTATGAGTTATTAAAGCCAAGACTTAAAAAACCACTCACAAAGAAACATCAGCCCGATGCTAAACGGAGGGAGTAAACATTCCGTTATCTATCCGTCCGTTCCAACATAAGTAGGTCTCCACTTTACAGGATGCTAAGCGAGTTTTAATCAAAACAACAATATAAAGGCAAGTCCAGTCCAATATAATGCTGAACATGACAATGGCCATGCGCAAATGCAGGAAACGTTTTGAAGATCTGGATCAAATCTCGCTGTGAAATTTGTGCAAGATCAAATGGAATGTTGTGGTGATATCACTAGATACAGGAAATTTTACCGCATCGGGAAATTCTCCTTTGTTTTCCAGATAATATACACATGAGGACTCCTCATGAGGAGGCACAAAAGTGGCGAGATGACCGAACTAGCCATTTGCCTAAATCGGTAAAACAATGGCCTTTAGAAAACTTTAATTGGAAGTTCCAACTTCTTGCCATCACAAAATGCAATTGATTCGAGTAGATAATGTCGCAACATTTTAATTTTCTACACAACTGGAATGGGATGATCTGTTCTTATTGATACCTCACAAATAATAGCACCCACACTTTCCGCATGTCTATTTGTTTGTAGCCATGTCCCGTCATTTGCTTTGTATTCTTCAAATCTTCTTGTTCTTTTCCTAACTTGATCTTTAATTGAGGGGAAATAATTTCTTGTGCTTTTTTTTTTTTCGTAAAGTTGCCTTTATTAAAACACATCGAGAAACTAAAACTATCCTTATTCTTCTTTCTTCATGGCTGAATAGATCCCTAGTTCCCGGGCTACCTAATCTGGTTTCAAACAGCTGTATTTCAAAGTTCGCTCTCAGAAATCACCTTCGAATTATCAGAAGTTTGTTTTCTCCCACTCTCGGTTTCTCCCGTCATTGTGTTTCTCCTTAAGAGATTGATGAAGGATGTTTCCATTCTAGAAGATAACTGAAAAAAAAGTTAGCTATTCCATGGCCATATGGCTAGTATATAGTACAGAACCTTAAACATGTACCTATATTATATCAAAAACATATCGCTTCTTGTCTTTGCTTTATTTTCTAATTTAGCAAAGCTTTCCAGTTTTGTAATTGTTCTTTCCTTCTTTTCTAGAAGTCAAAGACCCAAATAATAAGATTATTGATACCTTCTGAAAATATCAAAAAAATCTTTTAACGATTTTCTTCTTGACTCATGTCAAAAGGGCTTAGTAAAATGTGCTAAAATTTGAATTTAAATTACGTACAATAAATTAAACAAAGAATAATAATTACAAATTCATTTTCAACTAGTTTAATTTCCTCAATTGACAATAAAGTATAACAACAAAGAAGATCATACGGTGTTGGACTTTTGTGAGCCCCTCCCCACATTGCTAAACAATACTACCTCGGATCCAAATGAAGGAAGGAGTTAAAAAACAATCGGGTCATAGTAAAATTTTGTTAAAATTAGATGAAACCAAGGATATCATTGTGGAAAATCAAAGAGGTATCATAATGTTGGGTATACCATTTTTTTCTTCAAGTTTTTTATTACCGGGATTAGATCCACCAAATTATCAACTTCTAGTTTCCACTTTTGATAGTGAGGGATCGAAAGTAATAGAAAAATCTATAATTCCAATACCATATCATGGTCCAGGTAATCCCAGGAATAATTTGAACTCATTTAATGAACTGTATCCGTTACCATGGGTACCAGATGATACAGAGAAAGAACAACTGAAAACTTCATGTCAACCACGACAGAAACCTGGGAAATGGTATGTCAGATTAAATCATGGCTTTGTAGAGAAAGATTCTTTATTAAACAATTGTGATGATCAAGGTTGGATCTATAGCTGGAGATTTAGAAGTAAACATTGGAAGGATAAACATGGTTTAGTTAGAAGGCGTGTATGGGTTAAATTAAAAGATGATTACTAGAGCCAAAAAAAAGTGTTAAAAACATCAACAAGCCATTAAGATAGATTTAATGATGAAATAAAATTTGTATATTATTCTATTAAATAACTGTGTCTACTTTACAACAAATGATTATATTCTTATCAAGTACCAGAGGAACCAAATTGTAAAGCCCATTCCTCATACTTTTCTAAACCTTCTTTGGAAACAGATGGTTTAATATATTCTAAACTATTCTCAAAGTCCTTCAATTCAATGGGTCTAATGTTGTCTCTATCAGTGTGTAATAATTGGTCACCAAGTTCTCTTAATGGACCCATGGCAGCATCTTTAGCCAGTGAGGTAATATCACTACCAGAATAGCCTTGTGTTAATTCAATCAAAGTTTTAAAATCTTCATCTGTTAACGTATGTTTTTGATTTGCCAATAATTTCTTAATATGAACCATTCTTGTTTCATCCTCTGGTAATGGAATATACTGTCTTCTTACAAAACGTCTTCTAGCAGCTTCATCAATAGACCATGGAAGATTTGTCGCAGCTAAAACTAGAACTCTTTTATCGTCAACAAATTTTGACCCTCTCTTATCATCTTTACCTGCAGCAGCACTAGACAAAGCAGACCATTGAACCAAAAACTCATTCTTAATTCTTCTTGAACTTTCATTCTCACCATCTTGATTTCTACTACCTAATATCGAATCGATTTCGTCCACAAAAACGATCGCTGGTGATAATTTTCTCGCAATGGTAAACAACGCTCTCACCAATTTTTCACTTTCACCAAGATATTTGGATGTTAAACTTGAGGCACTGATCGAAAAAAAAGTAGATTTGGATTCACACGCCACTGCTCTGGCTAACATAGTTTTACCTGTCCCAGGTGGACCAAATAATAACATACCAGTAACAGGTTGTCTCAAACCCATAAAAAGATCGGGTCTCAAAAATGGATAAACAACGGCCTCTTTTAAAGAATTTTTAGCACCATTTAACCCAGCAATATCATCCCAATAGACTTCATCACCATGAACCACAATATCTTGAAGAATTTGTTTACCTAGAGCTTTATCAATATTTGGAATATCTTTCAAAATTAAATCATATTCGTCTTCCTTTTCATCTTTCTTTTCATCAAGATCTTTCTCGCTTGGTTTCTTTGGAATATCATCATTACTCAAGTTTTCTTTGCTTCTTGAACTTGGAGAAGGTGATATCCTCTTCTCAGGTGATGTTTCCTTTTTTCTGTTAGGAGCTGGTGAACCAGTACGTGATTTTGGTGGCAGTGAAGAGGAAGATTTATTTCTGTTCCCATTGGTTAATGTGTTCTTTTTGTTTGCAGTGTTTGGTACTTTACCATTGCTCTTTGTTGATACAACCTTCTTAGCTTTGTTTGTATTAGTGGTTGGTCTACTTTTTGCCACTGGTGCTTTTTTAGTTGTTCTTAATCTCCCATTCGTTTTATTTTTAGAACTAGGTTTACTCGTTGAATCACTTTTTACTCTGTTAACAAGCTTTGCTGTCTTAACTAATCTTTCAGAAGGATTAGATGATTTATACACCAATTTAGCAACTTGTGATGCTGAAACATCGCTCTTTGATCTTCCTTTATCAATCGGGACTGCTGTTGTATTTGATATCTTCCTTCTTGGATGATGTTGTGAAGTTAATGATGATGTAGAGGAAGAAAGTTTATTTTGTTTTACTAATTTGTGAGTTCTTGTTTTCATTATTGGACCAGCCGATGCATTCTGTGAGGTTGATGTTAGGATTGCTGGTGTTGATTTATTTACCTTCACGATAGGTCTCTTAGTTATTGGAGTGGAATTGTTATTTAATGATGTTGTAGTGTTGACCATATTTTTATTCAACAAATTATGTCTCTTAGGCTTCATCTCTGGAATTATAGGTTGGATTATTCCTTGAACTCTTGGTAATTTTGGTAATGGTGGTGGAATATTTTCAGGAATTGTTGGGATGAAAGGTTCTTTATTAACAGGAGATCTAGATGGAGAAAGACGTAAATGTGAAAAATCTTGTGGTAAATGTTCATTAATCTGATCATTAGGTCTATCTGGCGAACCATTTAATTTATCTAGAGCTTGTAATCTTGCCATATCTTCTTCGTCCAAATGTAGATAAGCGCCTTCATTATCATTATCATCTTCATCTTCTTCAGGTTCATCATCATTTGTGGCAATATCGTCATCTTCATAGTATTCAGAGACATCAAACTCAAAACCATCCGAATCTGAATCAGATGTTGGACAAAAATCATTTTCACTTTCATTTTCATTGACCACTGTATTTTCTTGCTCTTGATTATTTTCATCATCATTACATTCACTAACAAAACTTTCTTCACTATCAATGACTATGATATTTTTTGGAATATTATCACTATTATTATTATCACTATTATTATTATCACTATTATTATTATCATTATTATTATTATCATTATTATTATTATTATCATTGTTATCTTGTTCTTCATTATTAAATTCATTAAAATTTTCAAATGGGTTACTTTCATTAGATGGTGTTGAACATAAACTGTTATTGTTAGGTGTACTGTATTCACTAATATTTTCACTTAATATACTTGATTCATATCCGTTAGAATGACTTGACATTGAATTTCTATTAGATTTAGGTTTATAATTACCATTTAATGGTTTTGAATTAGAAAAATTTACTCTTGATTCATTATGTGATCTTGATTGGGGAGTTGAATAATCATTAAATGAATATGAATGTTGTTGATTTATAGAGCCAAACCCATTTCGAAGGGTCATTTTTGAAAAACCATGAGATGAAGATGATGCAGAAGGGACTGATGTCAAAGACATCATTGGTTGCATTCTATTCAAAGAAGCTTTATGATCTCGCGTATGATATCTATTAGTTCTGGATCCGATTGGATCTTCTTTTATGGAAAGATCAGGATTATTTTTTAAAAGGATTTGTAAATCTTCCATATGAGTGGTTGCCTTATGATATAATTCTCTTACACCACTTAAAAGACTTAATTCATCTATTGTATAATGTTCAGTATTTGGATAATGATGATTAATATTAGTTAATTGAAACATTGCATCTGTGGTTAAAGCTTTCCAACCTTGTAAAGCATGTTTATAATTTTCAGTTTCTTCTAATTTTTTATAATAAATTGATTCATTTGCCACTTTTGAATATAATTCAGTTAAATCTGTTAAGGGTTGTTGTGGTTTCTTTCTCAATTTAGAGAATTTACCAAATATTGAATTACTTGAATTATCCATTATAGATCATAAAAATTGGGAGAGAGAGTAGTGTTTTGTGCAAAAGGGGAATAGTTAAATAAAATAAAAATAAAAAATAAAATTAGGTATGCAAAACAAAAGAATATATTGATGGTAGGGTAGTGGTAATAGCAATAACACTAGTTAATATCACAACTTATTCTATTTTATTAATATATATTCCTGGATCACTCAAAAAATGGGATATGGATGTATATCAATTAGAAAAAAAAATAGTAAATGCAAAGTTGGAATGATAAAAGTAAGATAAAAAAAGAGGAATAATATAAGTTGTTGTAACTGATATTCCCAAATATCCAGATCACTTGACTATGGTGTTTATCTGTTTGCTTTTATCTTATCTTGATTGCAACAACACCAAAATGGCTACTGTCAAATATGAAATTTAAAATTGTTTCAATGTTTTTCTCAAAACATCAAAAAATGAAAATAATTTGATCTGTAGTGATAATAAATAGTAAAGAGAGTTGTTAAAAAAGATATATAAACAGTTTTAATGTGTAATAATAGATACATTTTTTAGTTTTTAAGTTGAATAAATATTAATATAGAAGTAGTAAGATCATCTTCTAGTGGAATATCTCTTTTGATTCTTTTCTTGTTCACCTAGAATCAATTCTTCAAAGACACGAGCCTCTTCAGCTTCTTCTGGAGTTCTTCTTGCCTTAGCGAATTTATCGGCAAAATATAATAAAGCTTTAGCTCTTTCCTTTCTTTCTTTTGATGAAACAGATTTATCATTTAATAATTTACTACAAACTTCTTTTAATTTTCTTTCTAATTCGAATTTTGACATTGCCCACATAACACCAAGGGCCTTTCCTGCCATCATGGATTCAAATTTAACTCTTTCTGCATCATCTAGATCCTCGGGATTAACTTTTTGCATTTCTTCCATTGATTTTTGTGCTTCAAGACCCGTTGATAAAAGGTTATAAGCAGATTTAACTGTCTTTGCATTTTCACGTGTACCAGTGAAAATCTTAGAGAACCCCAATGTCTTCTTAGCAATTAAATAATCATTGGCCTTGGTCTTATAAACTTTTGATAAAAGATGTAATAATTCCATACCAAAACTTTCTAATTTTAAATCTTCAATTTCTTGATTAAATTTACTATCAAATTCATTTAAATGACCATTTTTCACTGCAATAAGATAACTTGTGACACGATCAGTTAATTTAATTGATAATTCATTAATTTGTTTTAACATATCTTCACGTCTAGCCTTTTCTGCTTCCATTAATTTTTCTCTTTGTTCACGAGATAATTTCCCCTTTACTGAGGTTTGTTGTTTTGAACCATTGTGTTGAATCATATCATTTTGATTTGGATCGTTTGATGAGCCAGTTGGATTTAATGGATTCCCTTCATCATCCATCCCTTCAGTGGCTTTACTCAATTCTTTAAATAAAGAGAATTCACCAATCCAATCTTTGAAACCATCCCCACCAAAGATCATAGTAAAATATTCAGTAGCGTCTTCAAACCCAGCTTGTGGCACCGCATCATCTTTACCGAATTGGTCATATTTAGAACGTAAACCCGGGTCACTTAACACTTGATAAGCTTCCCCAACGGCCTGGAACTTTCTTTGTGCATCTGGATCATCTGGATGTTTATCTGGATGTGTTTGCATAGCTTTCTTACGATATGCCTTCTTGATCTCTGTGGCCGTGGCAGTGGGGGCAATCCCCAAGATATCATAGTACTCCGTTTCCTTGACCATTCTGTGCTGTTCTGGTTTGATCTATCCTCTCTTAAACACTCTTAATCACTCTTAAACGCTCTTAATCAAGCAATCAATCATTGAATCTCCTAATCCAAAATATCGATTTTACTCTATAAACAAGTCACGTGCGCTCGATACCACAACAAACAACCAGGGGAGATAACCATTGCTGTTATCGACAGGTGGTAAGAGTGTTCTAGTGTTGTTTGGCTTGTTATTAGGATCAGTCTGATACCATTTCCACTATATTACCTCTATATTTCTACTCCTCTCACTCTCAACTGATATATTTTAAAATAAAAGAGGTGTGAGAATCGCAAAACAGTGATTATTAATTGTGGCACAGAGATATTTAAGAGTCTTGAGTTTAGACAGAGCAGTTGAGAGCTTCTATCAGCGATACCACACCACCACTACACAATCAAATATGGCCGCCGCACCAAGCAAGACACAGATCCTTTCTCTCTACAGACAACTGATCAAGAACAGTAAACAGTTCACTAATTACAACTTCAGAGAGTATTTCCTTCGCAAATCCAGATTAGAGTTTAAACAAAACATGTTACAACAAGACCCAGTGAAAGTTAACGAGTTGGTCTCTAAAGCTAATGAAGAGCTAGCTGTCTTGAAGAGACAGGCTATTGTCTCGCAACTATACACTTTCGACAAGACCGTTGTTGAACCGTTAGACACCCACCACAAGAAACATTGATATATTCATACCTATGTTTCAAGTATATATATATATATATATATATATATCCTGTCTACAACACCTTTTAATCACTATTAATCAATCAACCTTTAATCATCTCTTTTTAACGGTTTTTACAATCACAAATTTTTCAATTTCTCGATGAGCTGCAATTTATTCAATAACATATAAAAATAGGTTATATTGCAAATTATATATTCATGGGTTTATTAAATATCAAATACCCGAGCTCAAAGAAAGATGTCCAAAAGATCTATAACCTCTGAAAATAATAACTTTTCGAAACAACATGTTTCAGAAGATGATAAAGCTGATTTATATTTTAACCCAAAACTATGGACCCAAGAATTTAAAGATGAAATGAAATCTACAATTTTAAACAATAAACCATTCCAATGGGGGTGTATTGATGATTTAGTGGATGAACAATTATTAAAAGATATTCGTACAGAAGTGGAAACACAAATTCAATTCACTGAGAAGGAAACAGATATTTATAAAGTTAATCAATCTGGTGATTTAGCCAATTTATCAAATTTAGATGCGGAGACATTGAAAAGATTACCAAATTTGTTTAAATTACAACAAATCCTATATTCTACCAAATTTAGACATTTCATGTCATATATTACTCAATCTGGTCCATTATCAAATTGTAAAGTGGATTTAAGTATCAATACATATAAAAAAGGTTGTCATTTATTAGTTCATGATGATGTTATTGGATCAAGAAGAATCTCATTCATTATTTACTTACCAGATCCAAATAGGAAATGGAAGGATCATTATGGTGGTGGATTAAGATTATTCCCTACTGTGGATTATAATATCCCACATTCTGATCCAGTCGCAAAACTTGTACCACAATTTAATCAATTTGCATTCTTTAAGATTCAACCTGGTTATTCTTGGCATGATGTGGAAGAAGTTAAAGTAGATAAACACAGATTATCTATTCAAGGTTGGTATCATATCCCACAAGAAATGGATTTAGAAGGGTTTCAACCAGGTGAAGAACAAAATTGGTTAAATGAAAATGAATCCTTGGCTCATACTGATATGACCAATTTTACTTTCCCCTCTATCGAACGTCCATTATCCCAGGATGATATGGTGTCATTATCTGCCAAGTTATCTAATGATGATAATATTTTCTTATCAAAATATTTATCTTCTTATTATTTAAAACAAGAAACAATTAATCAATTGAAAGATAAATTTTTAACTAATTCATTTATTTCTATTGAAGATTTCTTAAATGATGAAATGTCTACCACTTTACAAACTTTAATTAAACATAATGAACTAAATGAACCAATTCCAACAAAATTAGAACAAGTGGAACAACCATGGGATTTAGCTAGACCACCACATAAATGGCAATTCTTATATCTTAATGATGATGATAATAAATCTGAATTAAATTCAAAATTAAGTAATTTAAGGACATTCTTTCAATCTTTACAATTTAAGAAATATATCTTAGAGATTACTGGATTATTACCAATGACACAAGATATTTTAGTAAGAAGATTTAGACCGGGGTTTGATTATACTTTAGCTGATACACCAGATTTAAATACCAAAATTGATGATTTATTAGAATGTGTTCTGGAAGGTACATTATCATTAACACCATTTGATGGTTGGATTAATGAAGGTAATGGTGGTTATCAATTATATATGTTAAATGAATCTGAATTAAGAGAAGATCAAGTATCAGGAAACGATTCAATTCTTATTAATAAACCTGCATCATGGAATTCATTTAATTTAGTCATGAGAGATGCTGATGTTCTTGAATTTATTAAATATGTTGGATTTAATTCAAAGGGGTCTAGGTGGGATATTAAGATGTCTTGGGATGTTAAAGACACTGAAGAAGATAGTGACGATGAAGATGACAAAATTTAAGAATATCTTTCGAATATACATTTGTGATATATATATATTTATATTTACATGGTTTTGTTGAAAACATTTTATCTATTATAATTATTTGAAGTCTTTGACATTAATCCAACGGCTTGACAACGTCTAATAGCTTTAGAAATTAATCTTTGATCCTTGGGGGCTAACCCAGTAACGTCACTATGAAGGATCTTCCCCGTAGATGAGACATATTTAGATAAAATTTCAGGACATAAATATAAATCTAATGGATTAATCTTATGTAATGGTTTTTTACTTTGTTGTGATTTTTTATCTAAATTAATTCTGGCTAATGAGAAATCAAATGGATCATAAATAGATTCTGTATTAAATTGTTTCATAAATCTTGGTTCTACCACTTTAATATTATCACTTGAAGTATTATTATTGGTTGTATCTGTATTTGAACGTGATGTTATGGGATCCTTTAAATTTAATGATAAGTTTAATCCTCCTTTATTGGAGGAATTGTTAATATTATTATCTTTATTGGGTGGGAAATTAAACTTTGAACTTCTACTCATATAAAAATATCTAACATTATTGAGTGTAGTAGATTCACCAACTTTACGCAGGGATAACATCTTTGCTTGGGTTTCTTTTATTACTTTGATTCTCGCTGTAATTCAAGCTTAAGAGCTTATTCTTTTGTAAAAGAAACGTTTTCAAAAATAAAATAATTGAAGATATTAAAATTGCATATTATAAAATTTCTATAAAGATAAAATAAATAAATATACAAAAGTCTACTTTTCAGTATTTACATTACATCTGGTATTAAAGAAAATTATTATTAGTGTTATTATTTATTGAATTGAAAACATGTCATCGTGAAGGTTAATTGAGTGGGAAGATATTAAAAAGAAAAAAAAATCATTTTAAATATCTAATTGTTTCAATTGTTCTAATCGTTCATTAATAGCATGTTCAAAAGCACTTGGTCTATTTTCATCTAATAATTTAGAATGAATAGATTGTAAAGCTTTAATGGTATCTTCAGCTTCAATAACACAAGAAATATTAATTTCATTAGCACCTTGACTAATCATTTCAATATTAATACCTTGTTCAGCTAATGTAGAAAACATAGTACCAGCAATACCAATGAATTGTTTCATTTGTTTACCGACTAATGAAATGATAGCCATCTTCTTAATGAGATCAACGGTACCTAAAGATTTTAATTGTTCCACAGCCTTTCTTAATGATTTCATTGAATCAGTATCTGGAATTGGTAAAGCCATAGAGACGTGAACTTCTGATGTGGAAATTAAATCAACGACTAATTTAAATTTATCTAAGATAGTGAAAATTTGTGCTAAGAACCCATGAGATAAAGTCTTTTTGTTTGAATGAATATTTAATACGACAATATCAGATTTAGCAGTAATGGCAGTAGCACCTCTTTTTTTCTTTTCAAAAAATGATGATGATAAAGCCTCAGGTGGATGTGGTGGAGTGGATTCACCTTTCTTGGCAATATTATCAGGATAAATAATAGTACCATTACCTCTTGGATTTTGAACATTTTTAATTCTAATTGGAATCTTTGCACGAATAACTTGTTCCATGGTGAAAGGGTGAATAACTTCAGAACCATAATAAGTTAATTCGGAGGCTTCTTCTGGTGTCACGGAATTTAAAAGACGTGCTTGTGGAACTTTTCTTGGATCTGCAGTGAAAATACCATCCACTTCTTTCCAAATTTGTAATTCATCAGCATTTAATGCCACAGAAATTAAAGCAGCACATAAGTCAGTATAACCTCTACCAACACCATTTAATAGACCCATTGGTACAAGGCCAAAGAACCCAGTGAAAACAGGGACAATCCGTTCCTTTGTGCTTAAAAATGGTTCTAATCTGGCCTTTAAAGCTTGCACTAAATAAACATAAAAACTTGTATCCAGGGTGGTTGCGGTATAATCATGTGGGATAATATGAGTTAGATCAACATATTCAGCTTTCACACCACGATCATTACATAGAGCAGTCATGAAAAGACATGATAATTTTTCACCCACAGACATGACTAAATCAATAGTACGTGGTGAGACTTCACCTAATACTTTTGATGCCTCTAGATATGTTTCAACAAGATCTAATTCCTTCTTTGTATCATCAATTAATTTAATTTGTAATACATCATTTTGGATATGTTTTTCTGCATTATCGATATGATCTTGTTTGATGATATTAATAATATCTTTAAATTCTAATTCTTGAGATGCTAAATCACAACAATTTAATAATCTTGAAGTGGTCCCCTCAGCTTTTGTATATGTAGAACGAGCGGAACATACCACAGCAACATTATTATCTAATGATGGCTCTTGAGAATAGTATTTAATAATATCATCAACGATTTCAGTTGAGAATTTCCCCACAGAGGTACCACCAAATTTTTGTACAACCCAATTACTTGTTGAAGATTCTAGCATCTTTGCTTTCGAGGTGTGTATTATTATTGCCAAGGTAAGATGAAAGAAAGAATAGAGATGAGGATGATTCCAAGACACCACCAATACGTATGTGTAATTTGTTTAAATTGCTTAAATACTTCCAGCTGAAAATATTCTGTACAATAACTTGCGAATTAGCCAGAGATCTCTGTTTGAATCATATTCACTCTATTGTGTAGTGGCTTCTCGAGAGAGTGAAAAAAAAATTTTGCAGAGAGGGAAAAGTGAGAGTGTGGAAGAGGATTGTTCATAGTGAGTCACCTGAAAGGGGAAAGAAGAAGTTGTGGCGAGTGCCGTTGCGGGAACTCTTGTTTGTCATTCATCACCAACTTGTTAGCCCTGGAATGATTTGCACAAAGCTGGATGTTGTCTGTTGAGGGTTGGCTGAGTTTTGCTTGTGGCCTCTGTGAAATGACCTTGAGGGTTGGCCGGGCCGGGAGTTGCTTTTTTCCTGGGTGCTATTGTTTGTAGGGTTGCCTGGCTCGTTTAGCGCAATTTGCCTGTGGGCCACCGAGAATTGAAACAAATAGTGATGGCAGCTGGAGTTTCTTTTTCACATTCTATATAGTAAACGTTTCATTTTTTAAGATACATATATATATATATTTATGGAAGACAGTCTGATCTTCATATTAATTAACCTTTTAAATTTGCTTAGAAGGGACAAACCCTCATCAAACTAATGATTGAAACTAACCATACACCAAATAATGTTAATTCACAATTACAGACTCTATTGAAATATCCAGGAAATTTAAAATGTGCGGATTGTAAATTACAATTGCATCCCAGATGGGCTTCTTGGTCACTTGGGGTGTTAATTTGTATCAAATGTGCTGGTATACATAGATCATTGGGGACACATATTTCAAAAGTTAAATCTATTGACTTGGATTCATGGACAAGTGATAATTTATATCAATTTATTGTTAATGGTGATAATGAAAGAGTTAATTCATTATATTATGAAAATAAAATTGATACTGACTTAGAGAATTTAGATTTAACTGATAATGAGACTTTAGGACAATTTATTAAAGATAAATATGAAACACAAAAATGGGTAAGTGATACTCCATTGACTCCAGCTAAATTAGAAGAAATCACTGTTTCACCGACAAAGACTCCAACACCCTCTTCCACTATTGAATCTCAAACTGATAATATTCCAAGACAGATAGCTATCCCACAAACTAATTTAAGTAATATGATACATTTAAATTCTTTGCATTCAATTAAAAAATCCTCACCATCAAATCAAAACAATAACAACAACATTCAAAGTCATAACAAAACATTCATTAAAAGATCTATTTATGAGTTATATACAACTACTAAATAAAACATTATCTATATATAGATTATTCGTAATACACATAAGGGATTAACCACTGGTTGGTAATCCAACATATGCTTTAAATGAATCATAAATCAACCATTGGAAACTTGTTAAAGTACCAATCATAACAATTCTAACACCAAGACCATTCCATAATCCCATAAACCCAATTCTCTTATAAATTTGTTTTGTAGCATCACCCATTGATTGTCCTGCTTTTCTTTCATTATTTATCTTAGAAACCATAACATCAGCTGGATGTGACACTGCAGCACATAATATACCAGCTAAATAACCACCAACAAAACTAACAGAAATTTGTTGTAATGGATTCATATCTTGCTTCTTGGTTGGTAATTTCGAATAAATGTATTCTACAATTCTTTCAAATGATGTAAATTTACACATAGTGTATGGAATTTGTCTACACCATAATGGTGTTATTCCCTTATATAAGGAACCAAACCCTTCAGTCTTATATATCTTTGAGAAACCTTCCCATACATTATTACAAAAGGATGGGATTGTAGTTTGTTGTCTAACTTTAATGGCTTCAAATGGACATAACATAATATCAGCAATAAATTCTGCTGTGGCAGAAGCAGCTAAATAGATTGAGGTTCTATGTTTATGAATCTTTTCCATATCTCCAGATAAAAGGGTTTGTGAATAAAAATGTTTAAAAAATTCATACCCACCATATTTACCTGCACCTTGTAATGAATAACCAATTGCAGTGGCCCCCACACCTGTAAACAATTTACTTAATCCTTCCTTTTGAAGAATTGTCTTCATTCCTTGAAGATTACCTTTATATAAATTTGGTTGAACTTGTAATCTACATTTAACTAAATCCAAGGGGGTTACCGAGGAATGAGTGGGACCACAGGCAATGATACCACCTAAAGTACAGGTGGCATAGAACTTAGATGTATATAATTCTATCTTATTATTATTTGGTGTTATAGTGTCTGACATCGTGCCTTTGATCTTATTATCTACTTTTTTGATCTCAATTGTATTAGAAGGAAAGTAAAAAACTATAATAATAGAGAATCTTACAGTTTATATATCGATATTTGAAAATCGAATACAGGTTTAGGAAAATAGATCGCAATGTATTGGATCAAGAAAGGAGAAGATAACGGGGTTAAACTGCAAGAGCCAAGAAGCATTCCCTCGAGAAGTTGTTGTTTCTGCCTTTTGTTAATTGCAGCAACTTTTTCAGAATTTCAATCCTTGAGAGGGGATTGGTTTAGAAAAGTGCTCATCACTCCACTTAAAGGGAGAGACTGATAACATAGTTTTATCGATAATCTGGATCGCTTGTTGGTAATGATTGAGGTGATAGCGATTAAAATTCGTGGGAAGCATTAAATTATCATTATAAAAATTCATATCTAGTGTGATGAGTGAGAATTAATCTTCGTTTACATCACAAAGTTTAATATATATAAGATAACGTAAGGGCAAAAACAAAACAAAAAAACAAAACACATATATTGAACTTGGCAACTTTGTAGTTACAGTTATAACATCATAAATTGAATGGATCATTAAACCCATTCATGACAACTTCAACTTTATAATTTTTATCATCATTATTATCCCAATATTCTTGTCTTTCTTGATCATTTCTTGTCACGTAATGTAAACAAAATTCTAATTTCCCTACAGTATCTATCTTATTTGTATCATCAATTAAGAAATGGAATACATCCATATTTGTTCCTGGTAATACACTATCACCAGTACTTAACCATAAACATTCTACTTCATTGACTGTATTCCATTTATTCCATGTATATCTTAATGTAACTCTTTTATCATAAAAAATGTTTTTAACCATAACTTTACCAATAATATATCTTGTTGTACTCGCGGCTGAACCCACAGTATTAAAATTTGGTTGTGAAAATTTTTTTTGGTGAATATGTAATGAAATCTCTTGTAAAAACACTTTCTTATCACGAGATAAATTAACAAAGATGTTTAATTTTAATGATTTTGGGTTCTTATTACTTAAAATTGGGAAATTTTGATTATAAAGTCCAACAACTTTATTTGTTCTAATCTTATTTAAGGTTCTTTGTGGAGCTCTTGTATTTGTTATTTGTTTAATACTATTATTTGTATTAGCCACTTCATCATCATCCTTTTCATTATTTACATTTGTACTGTTGTTATCTTCAGTATTAAATGAAATCTTTGTTTCTGATGGGATTTTAGTTATTTTAGCATTATTAACACTATTAATATCAATTTCTTTTGGTATTGCCGATTTATCATTATTTTGTTCTTCTTGTTGTTTAGCTACCTTTTTTTGTTTTAAAGCAATATTTTGAAATCTTTTACTCTTACGTAAAGGTTTCTCTTCAGGTGTGGTAGTATGACCATTTGGTTTTGTGGCCTTTTCTTGATTAGCTAAATTTTTATTTAAAAGTGCTTTTCTTAACAAGGCTCTTTTCTCTTCTAATAATAAATCACCAAATTTAATTAAGATATCATCTTCTTCACCACTCTCACCACTTTCATCATCAGAATTATTATTAAATCTAGCTATTCGTTCTAAATTTTGTGGATTATTTAAAAGACTAAATTTCAAGATATCTTCAAATTCATCCTTTGAATAAACATTCATTGGTGATTCATCACTAATAAAATATTTTACGGGAGCTCTTTGATCAAAATGAACAGATTTACTTCTCAGAAGCATTGGTGGTTCCATTTCTCTTTCAGTTTGATGAATTACCGCTGCGGGTGTAGAAGGTAATGATTTTGATCTTCTCTTTAATGAAGATTTAACTAATTCACCAGATTTCTTATAAACCGGTGGTGCAAACCCTAATAAACTATCTGTGGACCCATTAGGTAAATTATTATTACTACTATTATTACTACTTCCGTTGAATCCACCATGACTATTAATCTTATAATTTAAATTATTAAATGCATCTGTTCCGACGGCAATAGTAGATTTTGGTGATAAGGGTGGTAATTCAATAGTAATTTGTTTATTTAAATCAGTATTCCTCTGTAAGATATCCTCTGGGAACCTATCACTATTAAATTGTTTCACTCTTTGTGGTTTATGTAAAAAATTTAAAGAGTAAATTTGTCTTGAATTTGTTGCGGATGCACGATTTGATGGAGATATTAATGATGAGGCATCACCAATGATACCTGGTTGAAAATTGTTATGTCTATGTTTTCTTAACGGCAGTTTTGACACGGGAGCAATTTTTTTCATTGGGTTATTATTATTATCTTCATTTGGAGGGGTTGGATTTACTCCGGAGAAAGATCTCGGGTTACTATCTGAATGTTGTATTGGAATAGCAGTTAAATGATCATTAATTAATTCAGAATTCTCTTTATGTCTTTTGACATTTTTATTTTCTGCCTTAATATACATTTCTTTTTGTTTCTTCTTCTATCTAAACTGTAAATGATTTTTTATTTTTAATTTTTCACTCAAACATATAGATATATATACAAAAGACAGACAGAACTGATTGGGAAATACTTTACCTGGACTTATTTCTTGTAACTAAACTAGTTCCAATAGAGTAAAAAAAAATAATTCAAAAAACTTTGTAAATGACTTAAGGGGTTATATTAAGTCAGCAGATGTGAAAAAAAAAAGAGCCTGACAGTGGAACTGTATATTAAATTAACAGGAATACAAATATACAAAAACAATCTTATCAAAACTTTGTTGTTATAACACTATCTTTTAGCCCTCTTTGTATTGAAATAAAATTTGAGATTTATGAATTTTGAATTAAATGGTTAGATTTATATGACTTTTAGATAAATTGTCCCTGTTTTCTACAGCAATTAATTTCTTAACAGCCTGATTTTTTGCGGAACCCAGCGGAAAACGCAATTCTACGGGGTATTACTAGTATTATACTATATTATACTGTTATTCACTCCGCGGGTTGAATGAAATGGGCTCGAGAAACGCTGGAAAAGCGCGTTTCCGCAGTGCGAAATTCGCCAGTTCACTGGAATTTACAATATCTAAGGGGTTGGGGCAATGGACAGTGAAGATCAGATCAGTTATTTGCAAAGAGACAGGAGCCAGGAAAGGAGAAGCTGAGAGGGGGAGAAACACGTAAGTTATAACCTCAACAGGTCCTCCGTTTTTTGAGCCGGTGATCTGGGATGAATAGATGTCGTTTCATGCAATACGTATTTGTGTGTGTGTGACAATGCTATTTACATATGTATAGCCACACCGTGGAGTGATAAACGACCACTCCACTACTTTCTTGCCTAATCAACTCTTGTATATTAAAGGGGGGTTGTACTTTACCACATATTATTCTTGATCTCAATTTGCAATTCTTAGGGAGACTAAATTCTTGCATGGGAATAGGGTGAAAACTATCATAACAATAGTGGAGACAAAAAGATTTACAGCGGATAATTACAGAGTACATATTCCAAAAGTTATATCCGGTTACTACAATCTGTACAAGTCAATTTCCATGTGGAATGAAACAACTCTTTCTACTTGCTTTCTCTTATATTAATCGTCTCTATAAAAAAAATAAATAAATGAATAAATAACCATATAAATATAAGCTTAAACACGACAGTTGGAAACTTCAAAGACAAGAATATCTGTAGCACCTTCCTTTTTCAATTGATCCAATATAATACCCTTTTCTTTTCTAATGATCATAGAAGACACAGCAACCCAACCTTCATCATCAATTTCTTGAATAGTTGGAGCCTTTCTACCTGGGGTAACTTTTAATAATGTCTTTAAATTTGATTTTGGTGCATTATATGTACAATAAACATATTTTTGTGCAGCCATAACACCTTCAATTCTTGATTTAATCGTAGCAATAATTTCTTTATTACTCTTTGGATTTTTAGATTGAATTAAATATGCACTTGTATCTAAGACAGTGGCAATATCTGTTAACCCAGCAGCACGCATGGTTTCACCAGATTCGACTAAATCCACAATGGCATCTGCCACACCAAGAGCACAAGACGCTTCGACAGAACCACCAACATATTTAATCTTAGTGGTCATCTTATCCACAGAGACACCTTCTAAATCAGCAAAATATTTACTAGCTAAATTGGTAAAACTTGATACAATAGTCTTACCAATTAATTCCTTTGGATCCTTATAGGTACCACGAGCTGGTACTTGAACTTGTAATTTACATTTACCAAATTCTAAATCGATGGGTAAATCAACATCAATATCGGCTTCACGAACTTGATCATAACCTGTAATACCTAAATCACATTTACCTTCACCAACAAACATTGGAATATCAGCAGCTGGTAAGAAAATTAATGCAATGGGTAAAGATGTAGATAACGCGATATCTAATCTTTGTGAACGGTGAAATTTAATATCAGATCCATTAAGAATTTCAACACATTTAGTATATAATCTACCTTTCTTTGGAATGGCAAATAATAATCTATCTTCTAGGTGGTTGACTAAATCCATTGTAACAATTTATTGTGTGTATTTCTATATATGTATGCAGAGCTAAAAAAAAAATGCCTTACTTTGTATTCGATAAAGGGTGAACTATAGTATATTAAAGAGATAGTTTGAATGGAAACTGATTCACACAAAAATGTTAATCGCTTATAAAACAATTTTTTCCTCTTTATCTTTCTCTCCTCAACAACCGGACTGAATATACGCGGTTTAATGACTAAATCAAATCCCTATGGTTTGACTCATTCTGCATATAATAATTTAACATTTGATTAAATTTAAATTAAATTTCTATTAATTTTTCAAAATCTTGCAAATATCGTGAAAATTCCCTCGATGGAGTTAAATTAAGCGGACAGAGTTAAACATATCTTTTTTCTTGTAACAAATTAACAGCCTGTACCGCGGGTCAAAAGAGAGATGTGTCAGTAAAGTTGATTATATACCTTTATGTATACAAACAAACAATGGTTCCTACAAAATTATGTATGGAATATTTTGTAATTTGACAATAGAAAGAACTGTTAAAATGCAGATAATATAGTCTTATTAAATAAATAAATCTATGTTGTATTGTTATAAAGAAGAAAAGTACAAACTGGCTTGTCAAAAGCTCTTCAAATAATTGTATTTAAGTATATTATTATAATTATTATTAGTGTACAAATTGTGAAGGATCAGAATATATTATAATTAGAAAAAGGCCAGATAAAAAACATTTAACGACCGAAATATTTGATTTCTAATGGTCTTAAGATGATAAAAGTAATAAAAGCCCATGAGGCACCTAATTCAAACCCAATATCACCACCATATTTACCAATTAATCTACCAATTTCACCAACCCAATAAGTTTGATCCATACCTAATGCAACACCAAATGCCCCCACGACAAGTGCAGAAGTACCAGCAATACCAATTGGTAATTTTTTCCAATTATCATAATCCTCGACATTATAAGCAGAGAATGATTTTCTGAAAAGGAAATGTTCAGTTAATGCGATGGCAGAATAAATGGCTAAATAATAACCAATTGAATTCATAAAATTTTCCATAAAAGCATCAAAATAATAACATGCTGGAATACCAATGGCTAATGTAGCAGCATTACCACACATGGTCCATACGACACGTGGAACTTTAGCAAATGGAGCATACATGGCTTGCATTGATAAAGCAATAGTATACATATTTGGAATATTATTTGCCACAGTGGACATGGCTAATAAGACACAACAAAATTCACCAAAACCATGTAATGAATTTGGTACTAAGATAGCATAAGTTAACCCACCCATTGAATTCTTTTGATAATAATCATTCCAAGTTGGATCATTAACAGCACCCATGGCAGATGCAGCACCAAGGATCATACAGAAAAAATAATGGAATTAATAGACCACCACAAACAGAAAAAAACACTTTAAATTTGTTAATATTTTTGGGCATATACACAGTATAATCTGATGCATAAGTGGTCCAACCTGTGGCAAACCCGAAAACAGCAGAACCAAATGATAAAACACCCCCTGCAGTAGTTGGACCAGATGTCCATTCACCAGTAGAGAAATTACCAGATATCTTTAAACGTGCAATAATGACTAAAAATACAGCAAAATTTGGAATCCATGAATATTTTTCATAAGTATGAATAATCTTATAACCAAAGAAAGTAACCGCGATGGTACAACCGACAATAACTAAACAACCAGCCCAAAGTGGCATATTTGGACCATCCTGGTTGACCATATTCAGTAATTGAGCAGAGACCACGGTATTAACAATCCCCCACCCAACACAAGCAATAACGTTGATTAAAGCAAATATTCTAGCGGTTAAGTTACCAATTAAATATCTGGAAAGAATCATTTGTCTTAACCCCAATTGAGACCCAAAGATAGAAAAGAAGGCAACAGGCATAGCACCTAAGATGTTGAAGAAGATGATAACAAGGACTGAGGTACCAAAATTTAATTGATAAATCAATGGACCTAACCCACCTAATGCATAAGCCGCAATGACCATATTAGCAGAAAACCACATCGAGGCAGCATTAACGACACTTTCACCTTCTTCCTTTTCATCTTCAGTGACAGGCTCAATACCTTTGGTTTCAGCTTTCAAAGAGACAGCTAATCTATTGAAAAAACTTAATTTAGTCTCTTCTGATGACTCCACAACATAATCATTTTGAGATGAGATTGAATATGTATCTGGAGATGGAGTCTTCTTATCATAAGAAAGATCATTTCTTTCCATATCTCTATGATGAGAAGAAGATGTCATTTCATAGACATTATTATCAGAATTATATTGTTCATACGACATCCTTTAAAATGATTGTATGTATATGTTATTTTTTTTTCAAATAGTAGAGAATAAAAGAGACGATAGTAGTATGATTACTTATCACAAGAGATCCCGATAATATTGGAAAGGGAAATGTGAATAAATGTAAATTGGATCTAAAGATAATATCCCTTCTTTTATATTCTTACTTATCGATTCAGGGAAGAGTTAAATGGGAAAACCTGTTTGTAATTAAATTAATTAATCAATCTCATTACCAATTGAGATGAGTATTAATTGTTAATTTAAAATTTTTGCAAAACCTTTAATTAGCAGATAAAAAAGAAAAAAAAGTAACCATAGTAAAAACTTTTTTCTATTGTGTTTGCTATTGTTTTGTGGAGATATGGCGATAACTTCAGGAAAACTTGTTTTTACAGAGATATTTGATAGTGGTATCGTTTTCAAGCAGAGAGAGAGCCATTCAGCGAGCGATAAGAAAAAAAAAAGAGGAGTTAAACTGGGTCATTTACCTCAATTGTGTGGGAGAACAATATGGTTTAACTTGTATTTGGACATTTTTATTGTGTTATTGAGGAGGAGGGAAGGACAAATGGGACAATTTGACCGATTATGCCCGACGGCTAAATGCCAGGAGGTTGCCCGGCTAGAAGGGCGGCATTACCGGATTGGGTAACTCTCAGTTATATAATATATTTAAGGCGGCTATTAGCTAAATTGTATGCATACCAGATTCAGACAGGCTTTAAACATACCAGCGCTTATCTTGGGATTACCCTAATGGGAAGGGTGAGTACCGTATTTGGCGGTTTCCACTATCTTAGCTTATCTCCAGATTTCCTCTTTCAGAAGACACCAAATACGTCTAATTTTTAATCTATATCATTCTTTTGTTTATAGTAAAATTGTTTATATTTTCTTAATATTATCTGTTTTTTTACCAATATGGGGAAAGTTTCCCTCAGACAAGAAAAGATAGTCCTTAGAGAGGAATATTTACCTTTACATTTCCCCAATTTTCCTTCTTCTTATATATATATATTTTCTCAATCCATTTTCAAATTTCACCATTTTCCTTAAATATACACACACGTTTATCTTTTGTTGTATTTAAACTGACGTGTGTTTTTAATTTATTACTCCTACCAAATAATGTTTACCTTTCTCATTCTTATTTAGATTAATCATTTATCCTTCTTTCTAAGGCTCAAACTTTAAAGTGTATATTTGGATATACTTTTAATAACTCGTTTTTTACTAGGTTGAATCTCTTTCATGTTAAATCTCCTGTAGATTTAATTTATTTATTTTATTCATCACATTACTGACATTTCGTTTTTTATTTATATTTAATTTTCACCTAACTCTTTCACTGGCAAACCCACATGATATTAACCAAGCTTTATATCACAATTACACTTTCTCATAGCCACTTTTTTGCGTTTCTTCCTACATAAGGGTTCAATCAATATAGGTGTACCTTTACATGGTTTGACTTCTCTTTGACTCGGACCCTTTTTCTTCGCACTTTTAAGTTTAACCATTTTTTTATAATACGAAATTTTTCAATATATATAATATCTCTCCAGAGTCAGTGTCAATTATATCACATACAAAATCTGATTAACATAGTTAATTTATTTGATGTGTCACTTCTATGCTTTTGTAAATCTTATATGTTTAATAATTGTTTAAATTATGGTGGTATGAATAGGTTCTATGTCACAAAAACAAGTATTTTTTTTCGTTTTACTATGTCACAAAATATTAGTGTATAAGTTTTCTTATAGTAAATTGTTAATATCTTGTATTATGACTATGTAAGTAAGAGGACTGAAAACTTAGAAATATCAATTTTTTTTATAAACAAGCTAGAATCATTAATATATTTCAACCATTATCGCTTTCAAAGTATTAATACTTCAAATCTTTCAAGTTATCTTGAACTATTAGAACTAATGAAACCCGTCACTATTCCTCTTCTAAAAATCTCTCTCTTCCAATCTTAAGATAATAAAGTAATATAATTAAACATGATTATTATATGAACCATAACATGTTACAGGATAATTAAAAGTTTATATGGATGTAATTATTTAGAATTAAAGATATATAGAGAAATAAGTTGATTTTATATTAATTTATTTAAATAAAATTAAATGATTTATTTCTTAGATTTCTTTTCAGCCTTCTTTTCAGCCTTCTTGGCGATTTCAGCTTGTTCCTTAACAACCTTCTTAACAATCTTTTGTTCTTCAATTAAGAAAGCTCTAACAATTCTTTCCTTAACACAGTTAGCACATCTGGAACCACCGTAAGCTCTGGAAACAGTCTTTTCAGTCTTGGAAACAGTAGCGTATTGTCTTGGTCTTAAAGTGGAAACACCGGCTAAAGCGACACCACAGTCACCACACTTTGGTCTAGAAGCTAACTTCTTGACGTGTTGAGCACGTAAGATACCACCTGGGGTCTTAACAACCTTGATTTTGTTGGAACGGGTGTTGTCTATTTAAAAAACATTTGAAAATTATACAATATTGTATAATAACCAAATATATATTTGTTAGTAAAACTTTATTCAATCATGTTTATATTAGAACGAATAGTATAGAAATCAAACTTTTGGATATATGATATATTTTTTTTCACATCTATGGCATATAGATTGTCTGTTAAATAACACTCTTGTACATTCAGTCTTAATCATAGATATAATATGATTAAACGTTATCTTTCCAATAAATAATTTTTCTTTCAATATTTCATTAATTCATTCGTTTCTTCTCTAATTAATGAGTTCATTTGTTGTACATACATGGATTTCTTCTTCTGAAGGTAACACGTTGAGCCATTGTTTACGGTTGGTTTGTTTTTGATATGGTTATTAAGTTTAAAGGTTAATATCCAACAATAACACAACTTTTAATACTAAAATTTGATATATAAAATCTACACTATGTAAAAATTCAATATTATTAACAGTATCATTAAGGAAATGAAAATTGCGTTGGCTCATTGGAAACCAAACTCATCTCGACGTGGTGGAGACCTGGTGGTAGGAAGCTTCCTCCCGTACTGCTGGTACCCGCTGGAAGGGGATGCAGAGGGAGAGGTATCCTGCCTGGACAGAAAGAAAGAAAGACGAAGGGTGCGTAAGCTAAGCCTAGAGTAGACGATGAGAGTGAAGCTAGAAGGGACTGTTGAGCTTAGAGACACCCAGCATGAGATGGAGATGCTCACTGACACTAGGAGGAGACTAGGCCCTTCTCTCTCTGGGCTTACTGCTCTCACAAAATCTTGGAAATCTCCAAAATTTGAAAAAGCGACGCACAAAAATTCGATGGAAATTTATAGAAATAGAGAATTACCTAAAAAGGAAACAGCCAAGAACTGGAAAAAATGCGAGACTTCCAGACTGTCTCGGGGTATGGGTGACCCTCACATAAAACAGTCCTGAAAATATTTACAAGATCTCAAATTGAAATGGAAAGTTCAATATGGCAAATACATTCGATGATTGATATCATATATAGATTTATATATGCCAGTTAACCTTGTCAGTATGGTTTGTAAGATTAGAATAATCATTGTTAAGTTCAATGGTGTATTGTATTGTTGTATTATCTAGTCAATAGATATGTGTAGGTTGTTTATATAATAATAATAATAATAATATTCATATAGATAAGAAAACGAGCGATATATAAAGTGATCTCTTCTTATTTTGTTTACAATTATTCATTTTCAACAGCAACAACTTCTACTTCTAAGTCAGCATCTAATGGTAATGCAGCCACAGCAACACAAGATCTTGCTGGTTTATGAACATTGAAATATTTAGCATAAACTTGATTAAATTCAGCAAAATAATTAATATCAGCTAAGAAAATATTAACTTTCACAATTCTTTCTAAAGAAGAATTACTAGCTTCTAATACAGTCTTAATGTTTTGAATCACTTGTTCAGCTTTATCGGTGATAGAACCTTCAACTAATTTATTATCTGGTGTTAAAGCAATTTGACCAGATAAATATATGAAATCACCAGCTTTCATAGCATGAGAATATGAAGCAGCAGCAGATGGAGCACCTTTAGCGTTGATTGGAGTTAACTTAACCATTTTGTTTATTTAATTTGTTACTTGTTCAATTGATAATTTATAAGAGAGAGTTCTCAGTAATTAATAATCTTACACAATTAAAGGTTCATATCTAAAATAAATTTGTCTTTATCTATTTTATTTTATTTTATTTTTATTTTCTAAATTCTTGAAATCTCTAAAGCACTCGAGCAATAAGGAACTGCCAATGAATTTTAGATAGTACACGAATATCTAATCCATGAGTATATATAGGTTTAAAATTACTATTATTGATTGGTAATACAATATAGACATTTAAGAGCTTTGTGAGAAACTGTCATCATAAAAAAAAATCAGCTTCTTAATATCAAATAAATAATATAAGGGGAATATATCAAACATAGTATTAATAAGGAAAATTAATCAATATGAGTAGAGCCAGTAAGATCACATTTGGTGTGACATGTTTATTTACATTAACATCCATTATTGGTGTTCATTACATTCAAGAATTAGAAAGAGAAACATTACATCAAGGTCCAATTAAAGATGCTAAACGTATGGCAGATAAGAAAAAGAAAGAAGCAGAAGAGAAAGCATCTTTGGGGGTAATGAAATCTCCGAATGATGGATTATCACCTGAACAAAGAGAGAAGAAGAGAAATTATAATAAGACAGATCATGAATTACAACAACATTTAAAAGAAAAATATGAAAAGATGCAACCATTATCCGGTGAGATTGTCACGAAGGATGGGGAAGTCATTGAGAAGGGGAAGTAAACTTGCGGCCTTGTCCCTTTTTTGTTAATAGAATCCATATATTCATACATCATTTATTTATTTTTTATTCAATTTCACAATATTCTCTAGCATGTACATACATATAAATCAATATGAAAAATCTAATTTTAGCACTGTTCAAATCAATGATATTGTTAATATCTAACAGATCATTATACTTGGCGTGGCTTTATCAATCTCCAGAAACTGTCAAAACATTTCTTACAAATTAAATATCGAATTTTAACAGAGCAAAAAAATACAAAAATCAAAAACAGTTCTGGAAGAAAATTGCGAATAAAAAACAAAAAAAAAAGCAAGAGATACATTTCAATAAACAAAGGACATTTTTTAGACATTAACGTCAAATTATTGCATAAGGATACATAACAACAAGTTTAAAGACCTCTTTGATATAACGAAGAGTGAATTGTTTAATTTTTCTATCATAGAAACTGATATTTTGTATTTTTTTTGGAACACAAAAGTGTATTGAATTGCTGATTTTTTATTGATTAAACATTACGTTCCAAGAAAAAAAATAGTACCCTTTTCCCCATTCCCATACATATTACTTGATATTTTTATACAAGCCCAAACACATATAAGATAGATTCAGTATGATAAATTCTGGATCAGATAGTACAGTGGATTTGAAAGATAATAACAGAGTATATGTAGATGATGAAAATAATAATATTAATAATGATACAGGATCTATAGTAAGTAATGAATCTATAAATTCTAGTCAAGAGAATCTTCGAGGCAGTATAGAATTATTAAAACATGAACAACAACAAAATCCAGATTTAAGGTCTAAACAAAAAGTTCATTCTGTACCTGTAAGTAGAGAATCATTAGAAGAAAATGATTCAATTATTATTACAAGAGTGGCTACGGAGGATACAATGAGTAGTTCACCATCATCATATACCTCTAGTCGAAATATACCGATAACAAATAATGTACATAATAATGTTATTTCCATTGAAAGACGACCATCACCATTAGCATTTAAGGAATCCACATTAAATCCAAATAATCATACTTTAAAGGATGATAATATAAAAACTGCAAGTAATAATAATGAAGAAGAAGAAGAACCAAGCATGATACAAATTTCAAATATAATTAATTTACCCACAGATATATTAATTAAGATGGTTACTGCATTATTAGAAAAAATTATACAATCCAATGATAATTTAAATGGATTACATCCACAAAACAAACCATTAGAAAGATTACCTGAAAATGAAGGTAATAATAATAATGATAGTGATGATGATTATTATCGTAATTGTTATAATGCAGCATTAAGTTTTAGGGGTAAACATGTACCACAAATAAATTTAGAACAATATTTTCATAGAATTCAAAAATATTGTCCCATTACCAATGATGTATATTTATCATTATTAATTTATTTTGATAGAATATCAAAAAAATGTAATAATATAAAGGAAAATTTACCCAAGGGTACTTTAAATAATAATAATAATAATAATAATAATAATAAGGAGGGAAAAGACATTGAGGAAGAAGAAAATTCACAAATATTTGTTATGGATTCATTTAATATTCATAGATTAATCATCACTGCAGTAACCGTAAGTACAAAATTTTCTAGTGATTTCTTTTATAGTAATTCAAGATATTCAAAAGTTGGTGGTATATCATTAAAGGAGATGAATTTTTTAGAATTACAATTTTTAATCTTATGTGATTTTAATTTATTAATCTCCATTGATGAATTTGAAAGATATTCTACATTATTATATAGATTTTGGGATAGTTTAGAAACTGTTTAATTGAGAGGAAAAAAAGATAATAATATAATAATATAATTTATAATAATATAATACATTCATATATGAAAGAATTTAAAAAATCGGAGTCAAAATAAAATGAGACAGTTTGATCTTATTCCACGCCACGTTCTAATCCGAATAAATGTATAATACCAACTTTAATTTAATTTGTTTTTAACTCTGGTTTATTTATTTTTAATACGTTGTTAAAAGAAATATTACCTTGCAAAAGGAATTGTATATAAATAGGTTGATTTATTTACAATTTGAATCAAGATATTTCCTTAACATACTGGCTGGGAAACTATTTTACGTACGTTACATGTATATATTTTGTATTTTCTTATATAACTCTTGGCTTACTCCACAATATCTTATTCCACATTACAAGTAGTTCATTCCAAGATCAACCCTATTTGGATTGTCAAAACGCAGGATCCCACAATGATATCATAATGATTTCATCCCATTTGACTCGGTTTGCTGTAATCAAATTTTAAATTGCATTAACACTGTTAATAACCACTATAATGATATTGTAATAATAACAGGATACCGCCGGAAGGAGTTAAAACACGAAAAAGAAAGGAAAAGCGGTTGCGCGGTTTGAATTTTATTTCCGTGTGATGTTACTAGTGTTCTAAGTATTAGCCGGTGTGGCGGGAAACTGCCGGCCAATTACCGCATGCGGCAACTCCCCGGCGGCGAATCTCCCTGTGGAGGCGAATCTCCCACTGCCACAATCAAACCTCAGCACTCTCTGTGTTTTTCATAATAAAGAATCCTATCACTACTAAATTGAAACAGACTCTGTTAATTAGTATTGTTCATCCAACATTAATTTTTTTGTTAGCCAGTGGCCTTCCCAGGAAATTTCTGGATGGAAAAAATTTCTCGAAAATCTGGGAACGGAATATATAAAGAAAGATTTAAACATCATTAAAACTACTCATCAGCCATTGCAATTATCATTTGATAAGGTGTATTCTCTGTTTCTCTATTATCTTCTTTTCTTATCCATCCAAGAGTTTTAATCTTATCTCTTGTTTCTACTTACATGTATATCGTATCAGTATTCGTGTGTCGTCTATCTTCCCTCTTTATCATTTCCTTTCCTGGCAAATACTTATTATCATAAAAAGATAACAGAATACATTCAAAAATAATACATATAAATATCCCTCGATTTTAACTCAGTACAAAAAGAATTACTATTTTACAGATTACAATATAATCACAAGAAAAAATTAATTATGTCACAACCATATCTCCAGGAAGAGAAATCTACTGGTATTAGTAATCACGATTCAGATATTGAATCTGGTACGGGTTTGAAAGATAGAAAATATATTCAAAATGAAGCTACTTATATCGATACAGACTCACATATCTCTGATGAAGTAGTGGAAACAAAACTTTCATGGTTTCATACTATTTTTTTCAATTCTGGTGCTGAAACAAAGGGGATCGAACCTATCTTAGAAGAAGAACAAACTGATGATTCCCTATTGACCGCAGCATTAATGTGGTTCTCTGCTAATATGGTCTTACCTGCTTATGCCATTGGTGGGTTAGGTCCATTAGTATTTGGTTTAAATTTTGGTGCATGTGTATTGGTAATTTTCTTTTTCAGTATATTAGGTCTTTTACCCGTGGCATTCTTTTCATTATTTGGTGTACAATTAGGTCTTAGACAAATGACTCTTTCAAGATATTTAATTGGGAACGTCACAGCAAGAATCTTCGCTTTAATTAATACTGTCGCATGTATTGGGTGGGGGATCGTTAATACTGTCGCATCAGCACAATTACTTAATATGATTAATCAAAGTGGTAACAACTGTCCTTTATGGGCAGGTTGTATTATCATCATTGGTGCAACACTCTTAGTCACATTCTTTGGTATTAATGTTATTCATACATATAATAGATATTCATGGATACCAAATTTTGCTGTCTTTTTAGTCATTATTGCTCGTTTGAAAAAATCTGGTAATTTTACTAATGGTGATTGGGGGTCTGGTCCAACTACAGCTGGTGGTGTACTTTCATTTGGTTCAACAGTTTTCGGGTTCGCCTCAGGTTGGACTACTTACGCTTCTGATTATACCGTTTATATGCCAAGATCAACAAATAGAGCTAAGATCTTTTTCGCTTTAATTGGTGGGTTATCTTTCCCATTATTCTTTTGTATGATCCTTGGTGCTGCCTCCGCAAGAGGTGCTTTAAATGATCCAACTTGGAATGATTATTATAACTCTAATGGTATGGGTGGTTTGACTTATGCTATCTTAGTACCAAAATCATTACATGGGTTTGGTGAATTTTGTTGCGTGATCCTAACAATGTCTACTGTATCAAATAATGTTCCAAATATGTATACCGTTGCAATGTCTGTTCAATCCATTTGGGAACCATTTGCTAAAGTTCCAAGAATCTTTTGGACCATTGCAGGTAATGGTGCAGCTTTAGGTATTTCTATTCCAGCATGTTATTATTTTGCAGCATTTATGCAATATTTTATGGATTCTATCTCATATTATCTTTCCATTTATATCGCTATTGCCTTGACTGAACATTTTGTGTTTAAAAAATCTTTCTCTGCTTATCATGTGGAAGATTGGAACCGTTGGGATAAATTACCAATTGGTATTGCTGGTACCACTGCATTCATTGTGGCTTTATTCGGTGTGGCTTTAGGTATGGATCAAACTTATTGGGATGGTGAAATTGGTAGATTGATTGGTGAATATGGTGGTGATATTGGGTTTGAAATGGGGGCCTCTTGGTCTTTCATTGTTTATATCATTTTAAGACCATTAGAAATCAAATATTTCGGTCGTTAAAATTTTTACTCAATTCACACTTATATTCAGTTCACTGTTTTATTTATTCTTACCGTCTCTTTTTTCCTCTCTCTTTTATATTTCCCAGGTACATTGTAACTACTATGAAATGTCATTAATTTACTTCAATGATTAATGACTTACTCAGTTCATCTTATTTTGCATTACACAATTCTTCTATATTTTTGCATTTTTCAATTAAATTGTCGTGATTATTATCCTCTTTAAAAGGTTTTTTAATCGTATGCATTTCTGATGATTTTAATTTAAATAATTTTACTATATAAACAAAAAAAAACTACTTTTATAAATAAATATACAAAAATGTGTTTCTTTAATTCTGTTATTTTATATGCTTTTTTCTGCTTCCTTAAAACTATTTATTACTGAAAAGGATTGATGTATTTATACCACCAAATCCAAAACTATTACAAAGACCATATTTCACAGAGGGTAAATTGATTGGTTTGTCTCTAACCAAATGAATATTATTATTATGTACAGGGAAATGAGGTGGATCCACTTTATCACCAGTGGCTTCAGGTTCAATCTCATTATTTAAGTTTAATGTATGTGGGATTATTCTTTCCTTTAATGATAAAATGGTGAAAATGGATTCAATTAATCCTGCAGCGCCTAATAAATGTCCCATAGCACCTTTATTACTTGTCACATATAATGGAGTTTCACGATCAATATCATTTAAATTTAATAATTTTTGAATTCCATTCAATTCAGCTTGATCCCCCACTGGGGTTGAGGTAGCATGAGCATTAACAAAATCTAATTCATGAATTCTAACATTTGATCTTTCCATACATGAATCCATTGCATTCAATACACCTTGTGAATCCTCCTTTGGTTGTGTGACATGGAATGCATCACTTGTGATACCAAAATTTTCCACAGTGGCCAAGATTGTAGCATTACGTTTCATTGCATGTTCATAATCTTCTAAGATAATGGTACCACTACCTTCACCCATAATGAAACCATCTCTATCACTGTCAAATGGTCTTGATACACCATGATTAGATAATGATTTCAATCTATGGAATCCTGCCAGTGTTAATGGATGTAATGATGTCTCTGAAGCACCCACAATGGCAATATCAACAAGATCATTTTCAATCATATTAATCCCATCAATAATAGAATTATTCCCCGTAGAACATGCAGATGAGACAGCTTGTGTGGGGCCTCTAATCCCATATTTGATTGAAATTGAACTTGCTACCATATTCGGAAGTACTTGTGGTATAAACATTGGTGTGGGTCTTTTCCCCTTATTATAAAATTGTATTGCTTGTCCTGAAATTTCTGCTACAGGTGGTAGGCCAACACCCATGGTGACTGATATTTTCCCCAGATCATTCATAGTTTCATCGATTTGCCAATCCTTTAACAAATTAGCAGATTGTAAAGCCATATGTGTTGACAGGATTGAATTTTTAATTAATGGTGTCATTCTTCTATTATCTTGTGATGTAAATAAATTTTGACACATATATGACAATTCTTGTGACTTGGTTGTATTTATAGCTCCAACGTGTAAGTTAGTTGGAATAGAGTGTGCAAAGAGTTCATAATCTTGTTTATAGTTTGGTAATGACGTTAGGGGTATTATCCCAGATACTGAATTCAAAAGATTTGTCCATGATTCTTTCACTGAGTTACCTAGAGGAGTAATACAACCCAACCCTGTAACAACAACTTTTCTTGACATAATTAGTTTTAGTCCTGGTATATGCTTATTTTGTTGTGGGTAAATCTCTTTATGGAGTTTTGGTTGCAAAGATGTAAGGCTAAAACTTGTTGTAGTTGCTTAATTTTTATTTTTTTTGGGGCATAATATAATTAATTATTCATTATTTTTTATAACTTAATTGAAAGTAATATATACATATTTTTAATAACATAAAATCTATCTAATAATAATAATAAAGTCAAAACGTATATATATATATAGTCTATTGGGCATTAGAAAAGAGATGGTTAAAAATCATGGTAAAAGTTACCATTTTAATAAATCATCTTTAGCGTATAAGTAATCATCAAAGACTAATTCGACTTCATCAGTTTCAGCATTGTAACCACCGATTCTAATAGAAGTATGATCTTTAACGATGATATCACAACCTTTATTCTTTAAGAATTCTAAATCAAAAGTGGTAGCAATACCAATAATTTTACAACCAGCGGCTTTACCAGCTTCAATACCAGCTGGAGCATCTTCAAAGACGACAACTTTAGATTTTGATGGATCTTCTTTATTAATTGGATAACCTAACCCATTTCTACCCTTTAAATATGGTTCTGGATGTGGTTTACCATTTTGAACATCAGATGCCGTAATGAAATATGTTGGTCTTTTAATCTTTAAGAATTCAAACCATTTAGTAGCCATAGTTCTAGTACCAGAAGTGGCCACGGCCCATTTTTCCTTTGGTAATTTGTTTAAATCATTACATAATTTAACAGCACCAGGAACTTCAATAGAATATTGACCATATTTTTCTGGAATTTCACCTTCTAATTTTTCCACATATTCATGAGAAGCAAAATCTGGAGCAAATTTAGCAATTGCATCATAAGTTCTCCAACCATGAGAGATTTGGATAACATGTTCAGCATCGAAATATGGTTTATCTTTACCAAAATCTCTCCACATGGCAGCAATGGCAGGTTGAGAGATAATAATAGTCCCATCCACATCGAATAGACAGGCGTTAACTTTTAAGGATAGTGGTTTAGTGGTTAATGGCATTTTAATCTTGTTGCAGTTCGTGTTTACTGATCTGTCGTTATCTTGTCAAATACACACACACTTTCTCTTTCTCTCTCTTTCACTAAGTCTGTCTTCTTTCTACCATTCCCTTTATTTATATATGGTATGATCTTCCATTCACAAGTTAACTTCCCATTACAAATCCAGTGAAAAATCCCGCTTCCAGTACTTTAGCTCGAGAATCACGATACAATACAATACAGAAGAAATAGTGGAAGCCAGCGAGAAAAAAAAAAGTAACCAAAACCACAAAAAGGCCTCGAGAAATACCGAGCTTTTGCGTGGCCCAAAAGGAAAACTCCGGGGAAGCAGCATGGACCTGTGCCCCCCCCCCCCAAAAGAGGAAAACGTGGCCCAAAACGGCAATTCGGCGCGGTTTTTCTCGTGCCTTTGAAAAAGTGGGGCTCGTCACGCGGAAGTCACGGGTGTATCCGTTACAATCACTCGCCACGAAGGATTTTCCCTTGGGCTTTCCACTAAAAGGCCAACAACAATTAAGTAACGAGCCTGTTGTTGATAAGAGAGGTGGGATTGTTTGGTAGAGGTTATAGGGTGACCATCCCAAAGGAAACAAGCACAACACACTCAGGACAACCATGCCTACATATAACTCACTTACTGTTGCTCAATTGAAGGAAAAACTAGTAGAAAGAAGTTTACCTGTTGACGGTTTAAAACAAGATCTAATTAATAGATTGAAGGCTAATGATGAAGAAGAAGCTGCTAAAGCTGCTCCTGTTGCCACTACGGAACCACTTGCTACTGCTGCTGCCCCAGTCCCTGTGGAAAATCAACCTATTGAAACTGCCTCTACTGAACCTGTGGCTGAAACTGTTCCAGCCACTTCTACTACTACTGAAAAGGCTGCTACTAACACCCCTACTGAAGAAACTACTTCAATCCCATCAGGCCCAAGTGTACCAGAAGCCAAACCATTACCAACACCAGAAGAATTGAAAAAATTAGCTCTTGATCATTTAAACAAAAAATTACATCGTGCAAATAAATTTAGTGCTGAACAATCCATTATAGATGAAATAAATAGATCAATAAATCGTATTGAAAAATTTGGTTTAGATTTACAAAATCCATTAGCCATTGAATTAGGTATTGTGAAACCACCACAACAAAAGAAAAGACCACAACAAGGTAAAAAGGGCGGTAATAATAATAATAATAATAATAGAAAGAACAATGATAACAGACATAGAGTAAGAAAGGGTGGTAATCATAATAATACTAGACGTGGTGGTAGAAGATATTAAATAATGATTCTTGTAACAATATAATATATTTAATTTACTTTTTTTATTAATATTATTATCCTTTAAAGTAAAAAAAAAATTAAAGAAATTAAGAAAACTATACATAGTTGATGAATGAGTTAGAGAAGAATATATCGATTTATTATGCTTTTTTTTTTTATATATAATAGGTTAGGAATAGATATGTTTTTTTTTACAATTACAATATTTGTTGAATAGGTTGTGGTAATGTCCCATTAGCAAATGATTCTTTTATAATTAAATTTGGTAAAGGTGTTGTAGTCTGTGTGGAGTCCGCGGTTGATGTTGTTGTTGCGGTGATGGTGGTAGATGGAGCAGTAGTAGTGGATGGAGTGTTAGTATTGTTCATTAACATATTTACACTTAATAATTTTTCTTGATTGTTATTATTTGTAGTGTAGGAATTATTATTATTATTTTCTACTTGTGATGATACTACACTCAATATGTTCAATCCATTGCTTATTGGTGGCAAGACCGGTTGTGTTGATGAAGCCACATGGTTTGGATGTTTATTATTTTGAATTAAATGATGAATGATTTCATTTAATGGATATAAAGTGGAATCAAATCCATAATCTTTAACAATAACACCAATAATGAAATAAAAAAATTTAATTTGAATATAAGTTGCAATTGTTGGGAAATTAAATAATTGATTAAACAAAATTATTGATAATTGTTTTTGAAAATCTATTGAAAATTTTTCCTCATTATTTGTTGAATCCTGGAAATATTTTTCCACAACAAAGGAGATTGAAGCCTTTGTAGACATTTCACCTAACACTTCTAAATTTTTCAGTGATGATTCAATTAATTTTAATTGTGCCTTATCTTGCCAATTATGATTAATGAATGAAATAAAAGTTCTTGAATTTTGTACTTTATGAATTATCTTATCCGACAGAAAATTTGGAACTTTATTATTTACATTAATTGTAGTATTAAATTTATTAATAGATTGCAATTTAATATTGATTAAATCAAAACATAATGATCTAATAGTCATAATATATTGATCTTGAACAGGTGGTAAAAGAGATATTGTATTGTTAGCGGATGTTGATGTAGAAGAAGATGCTGATGAAGAAGTGATAGTTGGTGGTGGAGTATGCATATGGGGGATTATATTCTTTGTAGTGGTAGAAGTAGCCACTGGTAAAGATACAATCTTGTTGTTGTTATGTTGTGTATGAGGAGATAACAAAGGAGATCTTAATCCAGTATTATGTTGTTGTTTTTGTTGTAATTGTAATGGATGATGAGATGTAGAAGTGGAAGGTAATGGTAATTGATTTGTAGAAGTATATAATTCCACATTCTTATGTTGAATTGGCGATGAGGCAGCGGAAGACGAGTTTGATGAAGAGTTTGAATTTGAAGAAGAAAAACCTGAATCAATCTTAGTCATCTTATTAGACATTGCAGATTCATATCTCTTCTTTGATCTCTTTCTATTACGTCTAACAGATTGTACCGCGGCTGTCACTAATTTTTCAAATTCATTTATAGCAGTAATTGGATAATTAAATTCTTCTCTTAACATATTAGCAATTTGTCTAATATTATCATCTTGTTCTGAGGCTTTTCTCTCAGATAGACCAAATTTATCAATTAATTCTAATCTTCTTGAAGAGAATTGTTTCCATCTTTTCTCATCAGTGAAATTTAATTGTTGTCTAATCTTATGTGTAGTGCCTTTACCATTATACATTGTTGTAGTAGAAGATGTTGATAATGGTTTAGAGACTTTATAAGTTGTTGTGGTAGATGAGGTTGGATTGTAGACAGTAGACATCATATTTCACTGCACATATATATATATATTTGTGTTTATTGTAATGATTACTAAAAGATTAATAAGAATATAAGATTAATAAGAATATAAGAATGTGAATAGGAACCCCACCATATGCCAAGATCAAGATACGGTCGAAAGTATTGAAAGAAAAATATTACAAATTTGATCCCGTTATATATAGTAAAAGATTAAAATATTATGGAAAGGGCCTACGGTATGTAGATGACAAAAACAGATTTAAGACACAAAACCCACCCACTCATACGTCAGACTTTTTTCGAGAAAGAGAGACATTAGGAAAATACACACAGAGATGCCGCAATTACTAAAGTTGAATCGATCCCATTAGCAAACAAAAATGAATAATAATAATAATTAAAATTAAAAGAAGCCTTTAGGATCTTGTGACAGGAAACCCATTTTATTATTATGACTATGTTAAAACAATAGTGGTTAACAATATTTGCAACAAAACCAAATCAAATTTAAATAGAGACAATCCCACGGAAGAGAAGGACTCATTACAATTATTGTCTCCGGGACAGTCTCCCAATTACCCTTTCTAGTGAGTTGAATGTTGGGTTTCTTATTACAATACAATAGAACAACTATAATCCGGATACAGAAGTGGCACAAAAAATACTTTTAAAGATTCCGCATCGGAATGAAGAATTGGGAAAAGAAACGAGGAGACTTTGGAAGGGGGCATGCAAACTTAGTATTAGCTTAGTGAGTACTGAGTAAGTAGGTCCCTGTATGAAGAGAGTGGTAATATAAGCCGTACCTTCATCGTCTCCCATCAGAAGTCGTTAATTAAACGGATTCTTGATTAAAGATGGCTATTTTTCTTGCTTGTGTGAGATTTAATATTCAAGCGGTTGTAAACTTTACCAAGCGGGGATAATGGACTCCGTTCCGTATTTGGTATGGTGACTAAAGTTTCTTTCCGTAAGGGAAAGTAGCTGTTAGATTCTGTTATGTTTGTTAGCTTCCTAATCTTCTCAATGTCTCTTTTGGCTTTTCCCCATACATTCATTTTTTGGATCGTTTGTATTTATTTCCGCGGGTGCAAACAAAAAATTCACATTCTTTAGCCCGCGGGACTCCCCATTTTTGCAATATCGCTTGTGTGTTCTCCGAATTTTCCTCGATTACATTACTTGATAAGATAACATGAGTATTATTATGATTATTATGATTATTATTGTTATTATTCACAATTTCCATGGAGAATGGCCTAATCTAGATCGATCTATCATCCCTAATTATAATTTGAACAAGTTGTCTTTTAACTCTGCAAACCTCCTTGTTATCCTTGTAATATTATTATTATTATCGTTATTATTGAATCCCTCGATATACTGAACGAAAAACTATCATCGCCACCGCCGCACATTTGAATCATCAATAAATTTGTCTTTCCTTCTTGGCGGCAAAAAAATATTATGTTTTTCTTTGTTCAAACGTGGCACATAATAATATGCCAAATTTATTGTAGTCACCCTATTTTCTTTGTCTGCGGATTTATATTTCCCCCTAAAAAAGTTTGGTTTCCTTTCGGAAATCTTATCCCCGCGGCGGCTTTTTCAGACTTTCCTTTTTCTTCTGGTAATTCTCGGGAAATCCGTTCCTTTATCAAAAACATAAATATAAACAAATAATAATAATAATAATAATAATAAAATTTCTAAATAGTTCCTTTCTCGTGGGGTAAAAAGGCGTTAAAATTTATTTTATTTCTGGTGCATAAATGACTGGGCTTAATTGGGACATATATGTCGTCATTAAACATTTCACTCTTTATTTCTCTCATGTAGCGTGACTAACTAAATATACATACATATATACAAGTTTTAGAAAAATGTCTCAAGACACAACTGATAAAGAAGAATATATTATAGTTTGTTTGTGGTATATACAAATAAGATACTATAGACAAAAGAGATAAATGAATAAAAATAAAATAAAAAGTCAGAGCTTGGACAAAAAAGCAATTACTTATAACTTACTCTTGAATTGATCTTCAGTAACACCTTCACCCATGGCAGCAGTAGCTGAAACACCACCTTGTGCTAATTTTAGAATACCATCAATATATTCTGCACCAGACCATTTTTGATGTTTTAATACATCAACACCGCAATCCATTTCACGTTGTTGAACATTTTGTGCGTAAGCTTTCATACCATCTTTAGCAAAATCTTTTGCAAAATTATTAATGGCTAATGCCGTGGTATGTAACCCAGCCAGTGTAATAAATTGCCAAATGTAACCTAATTTACCTAATCTATCAATAAATGTATATTGTTCATCCACTGACATAGCAGATTGCCAATTAAATGATGGTGATAAATTATAAGCTAACCATTGATTTGGGAATTTAGCTCTTACACCTTCGGCAAATTCCACGGCTTGTTCATAATCTGGATAATTTGATTCCATCCAAACTAAATCAGCATATGGTGCAAATGCACGAGCTCTCATTATAGCACATTGTGTACCACCACGATAACGATATAACCCATCTCTAACTCTTGGTAATTCCCAATTGAAATAAATTTCATGACCAATTAATTCAATGGCTAATTTGGAAGCTTCTCTATGAGATGTTTCAGTCAATGGCCCAACTTTTGAATTAAATTTATTAATAATTGATTTCTTATCAGATTCAGATAATGTTGATGTGTTATTAACTTCATCAGCAAAGGCTTCATGGAATAATTTTAAACCAGCCTTTTCATTCCATTGTTTTTCAATTGAAGATAATTGATCACCAGAAGCACCTTTAGCAATAGCATTATTTAGAGTTTCAGCAAGAGATTCTTCTAAATTTGGATTTGTAGCACCCACAATGAAATAATGATCACGAGTATCAATAGTGGAAGAAATTAAAGTAGCAGCCTCAGAATCTGATCTAGCAACAATAATTAATTCAGAATTCATAACATCAGCACACATTCTAATAGTGATTAATCTATTAATATGTTCTTGTACTGGGATAACACATCTACCAGCCATATGACCACATTTCTTATTTGTAGAGGTTTGATCTTCCATATGAATACCAGCAGCACCACGTTCAATAAACATCTTTGTTAATTTATAAACAGCAGTTAACCCACCATGGCCAGCATCAGCATCGGCAATAATTGGAGTTAAATAATCTGTGGCTGGACCTTTAGCGGCTAACTCTTCCACAGAACTGACAGAGGCTCTTTCTTCCCATTGTTTACGATCATGGAATTGTTGAGCTTTAAATAAATGATCCACTTTATTTGGTACAGTATCCATTGGATAATCAGCTAAATCTGGCCCCGGTTCATTTGAAGTGGAGGCAGTAGAAGAACATTGCCAACCAGAGATATAAATTGTATCTAAATATTTAGCCATTTGAGTCACTTGAACAGGATCCATGGCACCAAAAGTTTGTGCCACAGTCTTATTTTCATGATGTTTAGTTAAGACACCATATAATTTTTTGGACATCACGGTAGATGGATATTCTAATGGTGGGAAAGTACCACGTCTTAAAGCAATATCTTTAGCGGTATAATTTCTCTTTGTAGAATTCCAACGTGGTGAAGACCACCATTGTTCAATTTCTTGAATGTCCTTTTGTAGTTTTGATTGAATTTCAGAGAACTCAGTAGTTGGATCAGTGTTAATTGGCATACTTAATTGTTTGCTTTTGTTGTTATTTTTATTTTTACTTTTATAAGATTGTAATTGGATTATAATTAAAAAAGATTATTCAAGAGAGTCTATATCAGATCTAATCCCATTTATATATAATTTTTCTTGTGAAGAGGTGAAGTGATAATTAAAATATCTTTTAATCAGTCTTCCGTTACACCGGAGATTCCATCGATTGATACTGTTCTTCTTATTATCAAGTATCATAGATTAATAGAACAATGTGCCATAGTGATATGGCAGAGTTCCATTAAAACGAATCATTGTGCACTTAATGACAGTTAACTTGCGGACTAAATAACTGGATCAATGGAATATGAGATCTTTAATAGGTGGATTTGTTTGGTCCTTCTTTTTGTGAGATGAGAGATCTCGGATGAATGGAATTTGAGTCTTAATAAGGACTCCCAGGTGTCTGGGTGTTGCAGCGGTAGGGAAATGTAAAAAAATAACGACACCTGCAGGATTTGAACCAGCGCGGGCAGAGCCCAACAGATTTCAAGTCTGTCGCCTTAACCACTCGGCCAAAGTGCCAATTTGGCAAAATTTTAAAACCCTGTTCTTTAAATTGGGGTGTTTTAGAGTGTAGAATTTAATACAGTATTGTAAAATTAAGAGTAATAAGTGTATAATTTAAAAAATTTCACCTTGTTATAAGATACTTAAAGGTTTTCTTAATATTGCTGGTTTTCTTAATTAACAATTTCCAGCAATTGGGAAAGAGTTATGGTTGCATTTAGCCAAAATAATTAAGCGTTTGGTTTTATACAATTTGCCAATATCGAAGGGAAATACTTGTAATATCAATTATTTAAACTTTGACCGATATATAAAGTGTTTAAACTACATTAAAACATATTTACAATTTATGAATAGTAAACACAATGTTTTAAGCCATTATAGTATCAGTTCATAACACAACAACATAATATTACTAATCCAGAGGAGTAATGGATGTAATGTATCCATTTATTTTTGAAAGTGGGTATATGTTTCGATATGATCTACCTCAATACCACACTTCTAATCAATTGAATTTGCAACCTTACTATCACTGACACATAACTGTGATAGTACTATAATTAGAATAAGACGCTAATTGCAGATAAATATCACCTTATCAAGGGGGAGGGGGTATGTATGATTTGTCCCAATTACATTCACCAAGGTTAATAATAACTTAATAATGAGAGAGAATGTACCTTTGTGGGGTGGTTTTTCCAATTCATTTGTTTCTGGCACTATATTTTCAGACGAATTAAATCTGGGGTAAACAAAAACAAAAGGCTGCACTAAAAAAAAAATGGCGAGATATGAATGTCCCCCCTGTAACAAACAAACAAACAATGGATATGGTGTTACTATTTGGGCATCCACTAAAATAGTGGCACTAAACCTCTCATCTCATCACTTCTCACTCTCCTAATAATGTGTTCCGCCCCGTGTTTTGTAGGGAGAGATACGGCGCGGTGTCCGGGTTCAGGGGCCATTATTGGGTGATTTTTTGCACTGAAGAGTTTCCTTTATAGTGGGGAGACATTACTGAATTTCACCGAGATCAGATTCTTCATTGCCAGTAAGCTGCTATAGCTCTGTGTAACTTTTACAGGGGCCCCTTGTTTAACGCAGTGAGTGCAAGGAAGTACAAGGGGGTCTCGAAACATTTTTCGTAGTGGGCTAAAGAGGAAGCTACGAGAGGAGCAGTGGGGTCTCTTGTATCCACAACGGGCCAACACTACTCCACGTATTTCCCTGGCATATATAAAGGGTAGTGATATCCAAATGATTTACCAGGTCTTGTTTCTCTTTATTTCTTTTCTCTTATTCTCTCTCTTCTCACAAAGAGACCATCAATTGCATTTACAAAGACGTTCGCTCTTATATAGCATTAACACACACACAATAACTACATTTTTAAAACATGCCAAAATCAGGTAAAAAGGATAAGAAGCCAACTTACACCACCACTACTACGAAAGAAGGTGAACAATTAAAAGTTTTCGAAGATTTAGAAACATTTGAAACTTTTATCAGAAATGAAACTGAAGATGATGATTTCGAAAACTTACATTGTGTTTGTAATTATTATCCACCTTTTGTCTTACATGGTTCTCATGATGATCCAGATAAGATTAAAGAAACTGAAAATTCTCATAATAAGAAATTCGTTAGACATTTACATCAACATGTGGAAAAACATTTATTAAAGGATATTACTAAATGTATTGGATTACCAGATATGAAATTTCATGATAAGTCTAAAGATGATACTTTTGATCATTTAACCTGGCATTATGCCGAAGATACTGAATATAATAATAAGCCATTCAGAGTCGTTGTCGAAGTAACTTGTCATCATGATGATGCCATGGTCGCTGTCGATTATAAGACTTCCCCATTACAAAAAGATTAATTTTCTTTTTACGTTACTTATATATAAAAATACACCACCCTTATATATATTTATATTTCTAATGTTTTAATGAATAACCACACTAAAAAAAAATCAAACCTGTATTTTTTCAAAACCACAGTATTTTCAAATTTTGTATTTTGTTTTATAAAATTCAGATTGGATAGTTATTAATCAATTACAAACATACAAGATATAATAAACAATTTTGTAAAAAAATACTATTATTTAAAGTGATATATAATAATACTGCTTGTTCCAGTGTCAAAAACCATACCACGTCTATATTTCACTTAATGGATACTACAAAAAAATACAATACTCTTTTTAATAATAAAATTTTTTTATATTGTTTAAAAAATCTTGTTCCAAGCTATAACCACTATTAATAATGGACAGAACCAACACATCTGTAACCATGGTACACAGAGGGTTAACCGCTAAAGTTTATATTATTATTATTATTTCCCCACTGACAATGTATTGTCATCACATTTCCTAAAAGGGCATATTTCGCGCGGAAAGTCCGGGCAACCCCCTTCACATTACAATATGTCTTACTTTTTTGATTTCCGCTTCCAAGAAAAAATCACAAATTTTATAACAGCAAGACGTGTTTTCTTGAATTCTTGAAATTTTAAAGTAACTTCGACAACATTAACACTTTTTGATGATATTTGAATAAAAAGAGATCAAAACTATACAACAAACTCAAGTTAACGTAAATATATAGAACTATATATTTATAACATCATTATCATTATAATTATTTTTAATAATATTATTATAAAATCCCTGTATTAATACCCTACCAACCCTAAGCTTACTATCTTTTTTTCCTCTTCTTAACAAAAGAAAACTTTACTAAATTTCCAATCAAACTACTAAACGCACTAAACACACAAAAATGACATCCGTTGTTCAAGATAATTTACATTCATATCAATCAAATTATGATCCAAATTTCCTTTCTGATGAAGAAGAAGAATATTGTCCTTTATGTATCGAACCATTAGATATCACAGATAAAAACTTCTTTCCTTGTCCTTGTGGTTACCAAATTTGTCAATTTTGTTATAATAATATTAGACAAAATCCAGAATTAAATGGTAGATGTCCAGCATGTCGTCGTAAATATGATGATGAATCAGTGGAGTATAAAGTTTTATCACCAGAAGAATTAAAATTAGAAACTGCTAAATTAGCAAGGCGTGAAAAGGAAAGAAAACAAAGAGAGAAAGAGAAAAAGGATAACGAATTTAATAATAGGAAACATCTTGCTGGAATGAGAGTGATTCAAAAAAATCTTGTCTATGTGGTAGGTGTTAATCCACCTGTACCATTTGAAGACGTTGGTAATACATTACGATCTGATAAATATTTTGGTCAATATGGTAAGATTAATAAGATCGTGGTTAATAAGAAAACTTCTCATGGTGGTAATGATAATTATCATAATCATCATACCCCTGGTTATGGTGTTTATATCACTTTTGCCGCCAAAGATGATGCCGCCAAATGTATTGCACAAGTGGATGGTACTTATATGGATGGTAAATTGGTTAAAGCAGCTTATGGTACCACCAAATATTGTTCTTCATATTTACGTGGGCTACCTTGTCCAAATCCAAATTGTATGTTCTTACATGAACCAGGTGAAGAAGCTGATTCATTTAATAGAAGAGAATTACACAATAAACAATTACAACAACAACAAGCACAACAAGCTGCACAACAAGCCGCGGCACAACAACCTCAAACCCCATTATCTAATTCCACAGCCACAAATCAATCATCATTATCTAATGCTCTTAACCATGCTTCTAGTCATAATCTTTTCAAATCAGCCTCTTCTACAAATGGTTCTCATACATCTACTAATAACAATTCATTCAACCATTCATCTACAAACTCTCCATTATCTATTAAGACTCATTTACATGGTCATGACAGTAGTAACACTCCAACTCCAATGTTAACTCCTGCTCATGTCCCTGTTGGAGCTAATCCATGGGGGGTTAGTCAATCTTCTACTCCAATTACAAGTTTAAATCTTTCTAAAAATATTAGTGCTAACAATTTACCTACTTTAGCTGATGCTTTACAAAATTCATTAAATCAAGAAACTTCATCTCATGGTAATCATTCTACTGTGGCTGAAACTCTTGGTTTACATACTTCTTCATCTACTCAAAAAATTCCATCTTCAACTACTACACACACCACTACAGCAGTCAGTAATAATAGCACGAACACTACATCCACAAAGGAGAATAACAATAAAAAGAAGACCAACAGTTCTGGAAAGAAATATGTGGATCCATATGATGCCGCTGGTAGTGCTGTCAGATTCCTAGATTCTAGAATCCAATTATTATCTCATTATGAAAACCATTCCATCGAATTAAGAGATAACTTATTAGATGATGAGGAATATTCTAAATATCCATCTTTATTTTCTTGGGATAATATTAAGACTAGTAAGAAATCTAATAATATTTTACGTGATAAATTAATTAGTGTCTTAGCTACTAAACCAATTGATTATTCTGCTTCAGTGATTCAATTCTTACAAAGTGTTAGTGCTAATGGTGTGGTTCCAATTACAAACGTCCCATCTACTGTTAATAGTCAAAATACTACATCCCCATCTTTCCAAGGTAATGAAAATTTATTAAATGAACAAGGTAATAATAACACTAATACTATGTTACAACAACCACAACAAGGTTCAAACGTTACAAACCCACCACCTCCACCAGGTATTTATCCAATGGGTCAACAACCACAACAAAACCAAACCCCACAATCTCAAACTTCACCAATGGGTGAAAATGGTAGTACTAATTCCACTGATTTATTAAATCAATTAATCAAAGGTAGAAAAGTTTCAGCTGGTAATTAAGTAATACAGTGGCATCTTTCCCCCTACCTTTTTCTTTTGCATATGAATATGATTTATACAAAATTATATAACAGGTATATATTATATCATTCACATAATCATATATAATGATAATAATTAATATTAAGAATTGAATGAAGCCTTTCCTATTCTTGTTTTTATGGCTCTCGTTAGATTTTGAAAAAAAAAAAAATAACTTTAAAGATAATTAAAGAAGATGAGCTTTGAACAATTATATTTGACAGTTTGAAAACCAATACTGTGTTTTTTCCTTATCAGTAACATATTGCTAGAATAATCAACAAATAACAATGTCAAAATATCCACCTGACGTTGCAAGATTATTTCAACCAGGTCCACCATTAAAATATTTAAAACCAGTAGATTATCCCATCCATGAGCGTCAAACTAATCCACACATTACAGGGTTGTCTTCATATTTAACACATTTATCAGATTATAAGAAGAAATTCCCCCATAGTAGTAAGAATCAGTATCTTACTCTTCAAACAAAGATAATAGACAAACAAGCAAAACATCAACAACAATTGAATGAAAATTATGAACATTGGGATCCACATAATGATCCACATATGAAAAATACAGATCCATATTGTACTATTTTTGTGGGGAGACTACCTTATGATATCGATGAATTGGAATTACAGAATATATTCAATAGATTTGGTGATATTGATAAGATACGAATTGTTAGAGAGAAGGAACAAATAGTTGAATCAAATAATAATAAGAAGAACAAAAATAAGAAGAAAGGGAAAGTTACAAAACTGGATAAAGACCTAAGTAAAAATAAATCCAGAGGTTATGGGTTTATTGTATTTAATGATCCAATGAGTTCTAAAAAATGTATTAGAGAAACTGGTGTTCACAGAGGTATTGAAATACATGGTAGAAAATGTATAGTAGATTTTGAACGTGGTAGAACAAATAAATACTTTGTACCCAGAAGGTTTGGTGGTGGGTTAGGTAATAGAGGTTATTCTGTTATGAATGAACATGACTCATCTAATGATAATAGACACCGTGGACCCAGTAGATTTCAATCTTCATCCCATTCACAAAGACACAGTGGCCCTCGAGAGGGATATTATAATAATAATAATACTAATAAGTTTAGATATTCAATTCAAAATGAGTATCACCAATCTTCTATAGCTCGTCATGAATCGGAATCTGTGAAAGAACAACATGTCGTTTCTTATCGATCTCGTGTGGTAAGAACACATGAAAATTCATCTAAGGAGGATAAATCATCTCTAGACTATTAGTTTTCTTTTATATTCAAAGCGATTATGCTTAAATTGAAACACTAATCTGACATCACTCTGAAATATAGAATGACACATTTTAATCTGACATGAAGGTAATATTACAATATTATGACCACTCGACCTCTTATAATCATACTACCGCACCTAAATATTATTATTTAATTTATTTGTATCTATTTAATAATTCATTTACTATCGACCATCCCCATCACTACCCTTTCTTGTCATGGTGTCACAAAACAAAAGATCTATTTATTTATTCAATCATCTCATCATCTCACTATCAATATTATTTTCACTATCATATTGCGGCCCTCGCTTTGAAAATGGGTAGTTAGACCGTGCACCCACACACCACACTATATTCTCCCTTTTTCTCCACCATCGCTATTTTTTTCACTTAAAGTGCGTGACCGCTATAGGAAACTGTGAGCGTGCAAATTTTTCAACGGCCAGAGGTTGACCGTTAAGTGAATGAGTCAGCGACGTCCACATATATAAATACGCTGTACATCGCTTCCTACTTCCATTAAAGCCATATTTGACCAAGTACACTCGTCTATAATTAAATCTTGATTGCACTTTCAATTTCAATTTGACAGCAGATCAAGATTAAGAGGTTGAATAAGGGATTTACACTAAAGCTTATCCACCGAATTTTCATATCATATACAAAAACGGGAAGAAGAAAATATGCCTTGTGTTAGTGTGTTAGTCTCTGCTAGAAGACTACAAACCTCTGCCTTAGGTTCTTCCGTTAGATCTCTACAACGTTTATCTACTGTATTGAATAGCAATTATGCCACTCATAAAGGTGCTTATCAATTGACTACTGCATCTAACTTCTCCACTTCAGCTAAGAAAGTCGGTTACTCGAAGAGATTTGTCTCTACCGTGTCTTCAAATGGCGTGGGTTCTTCTGGTACTAGATCCACTGTGATTCAATTATTAAACAATATCTCCACAAAGAGAGAAGTGGAACAATATTTAAAATATTTCACTTCTGTCTCACAACAACAATTTGCTGTTATTAAAGTTGGTGGTGCCATCATTAGTGATAACTTGCCTGAATTAGCATCCTGTCTTGCATTCTTATACCATGTTGGTCTATATCCAATTGTCTTACATGGTACTGGTCCACAAGTTAATGGTAGATTAGAAGCTCAAGGGATTGAACCAGACTATATTGATGGAATTAGAATTACTGATGAAAAGACCATGGCTGTTGTTAGAAAATGTTTCTTAGAACAAAATTTAAAATTAGTCACTGCATTAGAAAAATTAGGTGTTAGAGCCAGACCAATCACTTCTGGTGTCTTTACCGCCGAATATTTAGATAAAGATAAATATAGACTTGTCGGTGATATCACCGGTGTTACTAAAGAACCAATTGAAGCCTCTATTAAAGCTGGAGCTTTACCTATCTTAACGTCTTTAGCCGAAACCACTTCTGGTCAAATGTTAAATGTTAACGCCGACGTTGCTGCCGGTGAATTAGCTCGTATCTTTGAGCCATTAAAGATTGTCTATTTGAATGAGAAGGGTGGTATCATCAATGGTGAAACTAAAGAAAAGGTCTCTATGATCAATTTAGATGAAGAATATGATGATTTAATGAAACAAACTTGGGTTAAATATGGTACTAAATTAAAGATTAAAGAAATCAAAGAATTATTAGACTATTTACCACGTTCTTCATCTGTTGCCATCATTAATGTTCAAGATTTACAAAAGGAATTATTTACCGATTCAGGTGCTGGTACTATGATTAGAAGAGGTTACAAATTATTGAAAAGATCTGCTTTATCTGAATTTGATTCTTCTGATTCCTTAAGACAGGTATTAGAAAAGGATAATGAATTTACTTCAGGTAAAGAATCTATTGCCAATTACTTAAAGGATCTAGAAAGACATGAATTTGTCTCTTACACTGACGAACCAATGGATGCCTTCGCAATTGTCTTGAAAAATAATGGATCCGTTCCAAAATTAGATAAATTTATTTGTTCTGAACAAGCTTGGTTAAACAATGTGACTGACAATGTGTTTAACGCCTTACGTCGTGATTTCCCATCATTACAATGGGTGGTTAGTGAGGATGATCCAAATATTTCATGGCACTTTGCTAGATCTCAAGGGTCTTATTTAAAGAATGGTAAAGTCTTATTCTGGTATGGTGTCAGCGATTTAGAAAGTACTTCCAACATCATCACCGAATTTGTTAAGACTGTCGGTCCAGCTACTTCTACTTACACTACCACTTCATCTGGTGTTTTCAATTTTGGTAATGCTAAGAGAAATTATTCTGTTAGATCTGTTCCTAAACCAGAAGGTACTAACAAGAAAGTCGGTCGTATTGCATTAATTGGTGCTAGAGGTTTCACAGGTAGAAACATTACTGCTATTGTTAACAATCATCCACATTTTGAAATTACTCATGTTTCCTCCCGTGCTTTAAAGGGTACTAAATTAGAAGGTTACAAGAAGGGTGAAGTTATTTATGAAAATTTACAAGTTGAAGACATTAAAAAATTAGAAGCCGCCAACGAAGTTGATTTCTGGATCATGGCTTTACCAAATAATGTCTCTGAACCAATTGTTCAAGCAATTACTAGTGTCGAAGGTGGTAAAGGTAAGATTCTTGATTTATCCGCTGATCATAGATTTGTTCCAGAAACTGAATGGGCTTATGGTTTACCTGAATTAAATAACAGAGATAAGATTGCCGCTTCTAGAAAAATTTCTAATCCAGGTTGTTATGCCACTGGTTCTCAATTGACTATTGCTCCATTAACTGAATTCATTAATGGGTTACCAACTGTCTTTGGTGTTTCTGGTTACTCTGGTGCTGGTACTAAGCCATCTCCAAAGAATGATCCAAAGTTCTTATCCGATAACTTAATCCCATACGCTTTAACTAATCATATCCATGAACGTGAAATCTCTACCAGAATTGGTCACGAAGTTGCATTCATGCCACACGTTGGTCAATGGTTCCAAGGTATTTCTTTAACCATCTCTATCCCAATTAAGAAGGGTTCATTAAAATCATTTAATGAAATCAAGAAGGTGTACCAAGATTTTTACCAAGGTGAAACTTTAGTTAAAATCATTGATGATGTTCCATTAGTTAAAGATATCAAGGGTACCCATGGTGTTGTTATTGGTGGGTTCAAATTAAACGATGCTGGTGACCGTATTGTTGTTTGTGCTACCATCGATAACTTATTAAAGGGTGCTTCTACTCAAGCTGTTCAAAATATGAATTTAGCCATGGGTTATGGTGAATACGATGGTATTCCAAAGGATAAAATTTTATAAAATTTTAATGTACGATAAATAAATAAACATAATTATATAATATAATCGATAATAAGAGTAACGTAATATACTAGAGCCTTTAAAATCAACGGTTTCTTAAACTTAGTCTTTTTTAAAATTACCCTCCGGTGAACAAAAAAAAGCGAAACTTGAAAAATCAAATTAATGAAATTAGACAAACTGTATAACAAGTTGGCTGAAAATAATCAGAACCCCCCTCAAAGACTTAAGAACACCACTAAGCTCGCAGAATATACACCAGCTTGGATATTCCAAAGTTATAGAAAAGAAAAAGAAATATAGAATTGTCAAAAGATGAGTGATTGGAGAAGAATTGATATCGATGCATTTGATCCTGATTGTAGATTAACCGCAAATGATCTAATACCACCTTATGAAAGACAAGTGACTTTACAAGAACTACAACCAAAGATGGAACAATTACGTACTTTATCTAGTGGTGGTGATACTAGAGGTGCTGTTCAATTGATTACACAAGATCCACCATACAGTGCGGATGATACCACTAAGAATCAATATTTCCAAGTGGTTTTAGAAACATTATCTCAAGTAAGACAAGCTGATATTATCAATATTGTGAAAGAATTAAACACTGAACAACAAATTGTTCTTGTCAAATATTTATATAAAGGTATGTCATTACCAGAAGGTCAGAAACAAGGTGGTATTCTACTTGCTTGGTTTGAAAAATTAACTCAATCTAGTGGTGTTACTCCAATTGTTCATTATTTATCTGACAGAAGAACTGTATAAGTAATTACATAATGAACCAATTTATATATGAGATATGGCAATGATTTAATATTTTCAAATAAATATGTATTAGAAAAAAAACCTTATTATAAGGAATATTTCAACAATTCAAACTTAGAATAACTGCAGTTAGGTATTTGGGGGACCATAATTAAATGAGCCAACCCTCAAGCTGTTTTTTTCACATTCTAAATCATATATAAAATAAAACTTCCAAGTAGGGCAAGAATAAACACTAAGATGTTTTCATGTAGAAATAATTTTCCCACTCAAATGAATTAAAACTGTATAGGATGGTTATATCTAACGACATCTCTTGCATCGGAGCTGTTTCGAAACATTTGGGAAAGAAAGATTATCTAATTGAAGTCGAATTGGATCATTTAAAAGGAAATTAGTGGAGTGATAACATGATATTTTCTGATATTAATACATTTAATTTTACAATACGGTATTATGCTATTATTAAACAAAGATTTCCACTTAAAATTATATTTCCTAGAAAAGTAAGTATACGTAATGTTTCTACTTCTCTCGAGACTGCAACTTGTAATATTTCGCATTGCTGGGTTAAAATAGGTTCCTGTTGTTAGGTAAGTCACAATAGCGAAGAAGGTGATTTTTTATTAGGATTCCTCCCTTTTTTATTTCAACGAACCGTTGCCTCTTTGGGATAATAATATTCAAACTTACACGTTAAAATTGTAACGCGTGTTCCCATAGCAACGGTATATCACTTACTGAAAGGAATTTACAAAGGCAACTCTGTATTAAGAAGGTGCTGGTTTCCAATGGTAACCGATTCCAAAAGAGGAAACATTTCCATGACAACGGGAAAAGCCTTGACATCAGTGCAACCGATTACCCAATTGGGCAATAGAAATGGAACCATTTCGTGTTATTTAGAACAAATTTGGCCCTATAATTTTTTAGAAAATCTCAAACAAACAATAGATTTTTCTGTCAGACACTGTAATTTCGTAATTGCCAAATAGACGTCCGGGGCTATAATTTTCCATAAATACCATTATTATCATAATTTAAATTTTTTGTAACACCCAGAAACGCGTCGCGTAAACATTTATCACCTTGTCTAATTCCTTATTTGGACGTATTTACGCGTTTCTTTCTTACATTACAATGCCAAATTTATGAAAACCAACTTGTGTTTACGCGTCTTTCTGAATTTTGATAAATTTAAGTAGCACATTTTCCCAAATTTCTTACTAATTACTGTGTTGTCTATTGTTTAAAGCCAGTTGCTAGGGTGGGAAATCAGAAAACTGTTACTGATGGGAAAGAAAAAAATTTATTTTATAAAAAAGGTATTGTTTCAAATAAAAGCGGATCATTTTACGCGTATTAATCTATTTCAGAGGATAATATAGTTCTTTGTTTACGCGTTTCATCCAGGGAAAACTGGTATCGTTGGTGTTTTTTTAATATATAAGCTAGAGGATATTTCAAGTTAAGATTCATATTTCTCTTCTTTCAATATTTATTATTCTTTTAAGTATTAATTCATTTTACAAAGGAAAGAACCACACACTAACACACTAACACAACTCTATATCTAAATAACCACAACTATGTACGTTATTAAGAGAGACGGTCGTAAAGAACCGGTTAAATTCGATAAGATTACTTCAAGAATTACTCGTTTATGTTATGGTTTAGATCCAGAACGTATTGATGCCGTTAAGGTTACACAAAGAATTATTTCTGGTATCTATGAAGGTGTTACTACTTCTGAATTAGATAACTTAGCTGCTGAAACTGCTGCTTATATGACTACTATGCATCCAGACTATGGTACTTTAGCCGCTAGATTAGCCATTTCTAACTTACATAAACAAACCACTAAATTATTTTCACAAGTTATCACTGATTTACATGATTTCATTAACCCTGCTACTGGTAGACATGCCCCAATGATTTCTGATGATGTTTATAACATTGTTATGGAAAACAAAGATGAAATTAACTCTGCTATTGTCTATGACAGAGATTATCAATTCAACTATTTTGGTTTCAAAACTTTAGAACGTTCTTATTTATTAAGATTAAATGGTAAAGTGGCTGAACGTCCACAACATTTAATTATGAGAGTCGCTATTGGTATTCACGGTAGAGATATCGCTGCTGCTTTAGAAACTTATAACTTAATGTCTTTAAGATATTTCATTCATGCTTCTCCTACTCTTTTCAATGCTGGTACTCCAAAACCACAGATGTCTTCTTGTTTCTTAGTCGCCATGAAAGATGATTCTATTGAAGGTATTTATGATACTTTAAAAGAATGTGCTATGATCTCAAAGACTGCTGGTGGTATCGGTTTACATATTTCTAACGTTCGTTCCACTGGTTCTTATATTGCTGGTACTAATGGTACTTCTAATGGTTTAATTCCAATGGTTAGAGTCTTCAACAACACTGCTCGTTACGTCGATCAAGGTGGTAACAAGAGACCAGGTGCCTTTGCTTTATACTTAGAACCATGGCATGCGGATATCTTTGATTTCATCGATATCAGAAAGAATCATGGTAAAGAAGAAATCAGAGCTAGAGATTTATTCCCAGCTTTATGGATCCCAGATTTATTCATGAAGCGTGTGGAACAAAATGGTGAATGGACTTTATTCTCTCCAAGTGCTGCTCCAGGTTTAGAAAATCTTTATGGTCAAGAATTTGAAGAATTATATGAACGTTATGAAAGAGAAGGTCGTGGTAAGACTATTAAAGCTCAAAAATTATGGTATTCTATTTTAGAAGCTCAAACTGAAACTGGTACTCCATTCATTATCTATAAGGATGCTTGTAATGAAAAATCCAACCAAAAGAATTTAGGTACCATTAAGTCTTCTAACTTATGTTGTGAAATTGTTGAATATTCTGATCCAAATGAAACTGCTGTTTGTAATTTAGCTTCTGTTGCTTTACCTGCTTTTATTGAAAACTCTGAAGATGGTAAGACTTCTACTTATAACTTCCAAAAGTTACATGACATTGCTAAGGTTGTCACTCGTAACTTAAACAGAGTTATTGACCGTAATTACTATCCAGTTCCAGAAGCTAAGAGATCTAATATGAGACATAGACCAATTGCTTTAGGTGTTCAAGGTTTAGCTGATACTTTTATGTTATTACGTCTTCCATTCGATTCTGATGCTGCTAAGGAATTAAACAAGCAAATTTTCGAAACCATTTACCATGCTTCTTTAGAAGCCTCTTGTGAATTAGCTCAAAAGGAAGGTCCATATGAAACTTTCAGTACTTCTCCAATGGCCCAAGGTATTTTACAAATGGATATGTGGAATGCTAAACCCTATGGTATGTGGGATTGGGATACTTTAAGAAAGGACATTATGAAACATGGTGTTAGAAACTCTTTAACTATGGCTCCAATGCCAACTGCTTCTACTTCTCAAATTTTAGGTTACAATGAATGTTTCGAACCTGTTACCTCTAATATGTACCAACGTCGTGTTCTTTCTGGTGAATTCCAAATTGTTAACCCATACTTATTACGTGATTTAGTCGATCTAGGTGTCTGGGATGAATCTATGAAACAACATTTAATTACTGCTAATGGTTCTATTCAAGATTTACCAAGTATTCCAAAGGATTTGAAAGACTTATACAAGACTGTTTGGGAAATTTCTCAAAAGAAGGTTATTGACATGGCTGCTGATCGTTCCATATATATTGATCAATCTCATTCTTTGAATTTATTCTTACGTGCCCCAACTATGGGTAAGATTACCAGTATGCATTTCTATGGTTGGAAAAAGGGTTTGAAGACTGGTATGTACTACTTAAGAACTCAAGCTGCTTCTGCTGCTATTCAATTCACTATTGATTCCAAGGTTGCTGCTGAAGCCATGAACAAGATCGCTGACTTAGAAAACTTGAAACGTCCAACTTATATCCCATCTGCTGCTTCTCATGAAAACACTGAATCTCCTGTTCCAAACAACTGGGTTAAACCAGATCACCCACCTGTTCCAGTCATTCCAATTGAAGAAGAAGAAGAAAAGATTGAAGAACCAGTCAAGGAAGTTACTAAGACTAGAAGTGTTTCCCCAGCCCCATCTGACGAATCTGCCAAGGCTGCTGAAAATTTAACTACTACTCCAGTTTCTGTTATCCCAGAAATTAAGACTGCTGATAAGATTACTTCCAACATCCCAGCCGATGCTGCTGTGGATGCTGAACAATCTGAATATGATATTTACAACTCTAAGGTTATTGCTTGTGCTATTGATAAGCCAGAAGCTTGTGAAATGTGTTCTGGTTGATTTAATTTCATTTCATTCTCATTTATTCATTCTTTTTTATTTCTCTATTGGGTCTTTTTAACGGTGTATTTTACTATATAATATCTTTTTTAATGAACATATAAAACTATGTATCTTTGCTTTAATTAAATAATAATTACTATAAAGTATATTCATTCTTCGAAAGAATTGTATGGGGAAGTTTATTATCACCACAAATGTATACATAAAGTACCATATTTAAAGAAAAGGACAAAACAAGACAATAAAATTTTAAACATGACTTAACAAAAAATGTTATGCTCCCAACATTCTTCGAACAATAATTCCACTATTTATTGTCTTTATTTATTTGAAACAGGTGATTAGTTTTTATAATTCTAAAAGGTAACTTCTCTTATAATTTAATCACTTTGTATCCCTCATTATACACTTGTTTTAACCAACATTACAACATATATAAAAGATACTAATTGATAGGTCAGGTTTACACAATTCCTTGATTGCTTTTTGAAATATCCTTTTATACAGCTAAAACTCTGAAATTATTAGTTAATAAAATATAGAATGTTATGGAAGTACAAAAAATTTGTATAGTGCAATTTAATTATAAAAAGAGCTACAAATATATTATAATATCTTTATTAGAGATATATGAAAATTTTCTCTATACAATTGTTAGCAGTAAAAGAGTTAAAAGTGAGATGAAACTTCATTTCTTATTAAAAGAACCGATACTTTGATAAGCAGAAAGACTTCTTGGAAGTCCAGTTTTAAAGGTAGCATCTATACTAGCACCTTGTGTAGCAGCAGTAGGTACAGTCTTGAAAGTACCATCCATACTAGCACCATGGATAGCACTAATACTAGTGGCAGCCAGACTGTCACCCTGTCCAGCAGCATTATTATTAGATACTTGTTGGTCAGCTAGATATGGGATAGCTGGAGTGTTGACATCAGGTTGAGAAGATGCAGTGGCTAGAGCAGCAGCCGTGTTAAAAGCAGCAGCTAAACTTTCACCATGTTCATCATCATTGTTGTCAGAAGGTTGATCATTAGGTTGAGATGGGGAGACTGCGACGTTACCATTTGTTGGGGAATTACTAGAACCGTTCTCAGTAGAACCATTATCAGTGGAACCATTGCCGGTAGAATCTGAGTTATTAGTTGATGTAGTTGTAATCACAAAAATATACCGCCGTTAGATGAAGCAGTTATTACTTGCTGTGGAATTTGTGTAGAACTGTGAATATTGACAGCACCGTTGTTACTAGTAAATAAACCAACCTGAAAAACTAGTGGAGTTCCAATAGTGAGGTCTACCTGTACTACTAGAATGAGAACTAACGCGATTAGAACTTGGGGTAGCAACCATAACAACGACACCGGTGGTGGCAGAACCATCGGTACCAGTGACAGTAGAAGTTAATGTGGTAGTGAATGGAGTGGTGACGCTCATCCCGCTAGTAATGGAGAAGGTCGTGGATGGAATTGGAATCTCCACTAAGATGACAACCTCTGAAGTGGAAATACCTTGATCATCGGCGGACGTGGTGGTGTATGTTGTGGTGGAGAAGGCATCAAGCTTACCAGTAGTGGTTTTAGTGGTTTCGGTTACAGTTGGAAGAGCAGCAGTTTCAATTAGCAAAACCACTTCAGTTTTAGGAGAACCATCCGTACCAGTAACAGTTGTAGTATAAGTAGATGTAGAAGCAGAAGTTATACTCATTGTAGTGGTTGATCTGACAGAAGGTGTTAAAACTTCAACTAAGATCAAAAGACCTGTAGTAGAAGAACCATCTGAACCAACAATCGTGGTGGTAAAACTTCTAGTAGTTGTAGCAGTAACTGTATTAGATATTGTAGCATGAAATGTATTGGTAGGAGTTGTTGATGGGTTTAGAAATAATAACTTGTTTGGCAGTTGCGATACCATCAGTCCCCTTAATCATAGTAACAGTAGTAGGGGTAGTTAATGATGAAACATCAGCGGTAACAGTTTTAGTAGTGGCCAAAGTAATAGCTGGACCAGCAACGAAATACCATGTTTGAGTTAAACTAAATTTTCTACCTGGACCACTTTCAGTGGGAACACCCACACGGGTAGATTATGTTGTTAAAGTTGGAACATTACTAGTCACATAAGAGATGACAGGAGGGCATTGCTTACCATACCCAGGGGAAGAAATAAAGACACCACCAGCTTCAGCACCCTCAGTGCCCAAACTACCTGCAAATTTGACGTTAACGCTTGGTGGACAGGGGTATTTATGGCATCATCAGCAATGTTATAAGTTCTATCACCATTGTTTAATACAAACCATTGGAAACAACTTGTCTTTAAAAAGTATGTAGTTTCTTGTGGATCACCTAAAATACCGCAATAAGTATCTGTAGAGAATGATGCAGTTAAATCATGTAAATCCAAACTTAGATCAATAAGTAAAACACCCTTTTGGAAAGCAACTCTCATTGGAAATTGACTTGTTTTCAAGATGATAGCAGCAGCTGCATAAGCACCAACAGTAGCACCCGTATTTGAAACAATCTTAGGATCAGTAACTGCAGTCATTGGTTTACCTAGAATCAAGTACGTCGAACCAACATTATCACCATTTCGTAGAGTTGATTTTTTACCAGTACCTGAAATTGCTACAGCAATGACATTTGTAATTGTCGAACCTGGAGCACCAAGAATGAAACCAGTGCTAGGACCTGATAGAAGAAGAGCACCTGGGTCAAATGTTCCAGCTGGTGAGGTATCAAACCCGGTATTTTGGGCGGAAGAACCCAAAGCACCAATTTGAAGTTGACCAGTATTTAAAATATTTGCAGGAACTCATTCGTTTTGATTAGAACCAGAATCTGGTACAATACCAGATAAACTAATAGTACCAGCATTTTTAGGTGTCATGGTAGAAGCAAATTTAATATCAGTACCACCAGCGACATTAGTTGTGTCACTTGGAGAATTTACTATTAATGTACCCCTAGCATTAACTTTTAAGTCACCATTAAAAGCATAAGTAAAACCAGAAGCTAATTCAACTGTAGAACCTGCACCAATTGTAAGTGGAGTAGTGAATGTATAACCCGTAGTATACTTTGTGGATTTACCAGTTACTGTGATTGAACATGTGTTTTCGTATTTAATTGGAAAAAAGTAAAGCAAAACAAATAGATCCTTGCTTATTCTGGTTTTTCAACAACCTTTATCCGCGTTTTACATGAATGTTGTAAGCTTATATATGTAAATTATTAAATAACGGAAGAAATTAAAAGATGTTTGAATCAGCGCCACTTCTTACTTTGGGCTTTCATTGCTATGAATTCAAAAATAAGATTGATAATGAAAGGATGAGAGTTCAAAAACAAAGTAATGGTTACTGTAACTTGTAGATCTCTTTCTGGATTCAGAGATATATCATATTAAATGTAAGTATTAAATCTTTGATAAATAAAGACTAATTGAAATTTTTCATTGGATCCTTAGCATGAAATAAAGGAAATGAACATATTAATTGTATAATGGTACCAGAAAGCCTACTGAGGTTGAAAAAGCCTAAGCATTTCCTATGTGATTTTCCATATCTAATCTATCAATTCATTTAAAAAAAAATTGTACGGTTGGGGTACTACAGAGAAACCCATTTATGAACATACAGTACCTTACTGTAGAAAGGAAATTTAAAAAATAAGAGTTATAAAATAATTTTAATGTACAATTTTATTTGCAAGGTAAATAAAAATAATCACATAAAGGCCAACTCTTGTATGGCATTTAATTCCATCTCTCTGAGCCTTTCCAGTATTGAATTGGAGTTTGAATTATAACAGATGTTCTTGACCCGACATCGTGTCAGGGCACGACGAAAATGTATCGTCTGCTGTATTAGTCTAAGAGTCCAATTAACGGTGTGGTTTAGAAGTAAACAGGATTCTTTTGAAAAAGAGGTAGGAACATGGCAAATATCTCATAAACTACAAACAATACCTCACATGTCAAGCTCGAATACACTGTTAACCTTTGCTTTTACATGAAGTATTTTTGTCTCTCTATTAATGCTGAAATAATGGAGTTCGTGAACTTGTGTCGACTTTCTCAAAATATTCACTAATAATTCTTGTGAAGCTTTTCCTGCAACACTATTTTCCTCTATTGTTTCCTTAGAAGATGCATAAAATAACGGAATTCCTTAATTAACCCCGACTTTCATATTTTCCTGTAGGAAACTTAACAAAAATACTGTGAAAGCGTAGCAAATACTAGGAAATAATGCAAATAGGCATTGGTTTGACAAAATGGTCGTTAGGTTACTAAGGGTTTTTACCAAGGAGACTAACGATGATAAGGAAGATAAGGTATACTAGCCTGTCCTATCGCTTAGACCCCAAGGCTATATATCGGTTCCTACTAGGAATTTCCCGCTTGACCATATTGTGTAACATTAATCAGGAAGTTTTAGATTGAACATTTCCTATTCTAACTTTGAAAATATATGCTGTTGAAATAGATAGATTGATATATGTTAAGTCTTACTGTGACATTGAGCTATCTTAAGTGGCTTTGCATTTGTCATTATTTCAATAACAACAAAGTACGTAGACAGCTGTTGTAAGCATTGAGGTAAGTCGCAAACTTACACACCTATACTGATATGATAAGAGACCGTTATTTTTCAAATATAGTAATTTAAAATTATAGAGCTGTTTTAAAAAATGTTTGATCCATCCTCCTGAATATCTCTCCAATTTGGTAAATTTGTTTTTAAAGTAGATGGGGAATATTCTGGATAAAACGTGTCGATAACCTTCATCAATTGATCAAAATAAATTTTGTACCCTGCACCAGAAAAATGTAATCCATCGATAGTATAACTTTGCCACTCTTCATTATTTGCCCTTGACACTTTGAGGAAACATTCCTGAAGATTAATGTATGGTACTTTCACTTCATAAGTTAACTTTTTTAAAGCATGGTTATATTCTTTAAATGCTTCGTTACTTCTAATCCAACCTTTCTCAATATCATCTTTCTTGATTACCTCCCATATATCCCTATTGAGTAAGCCAGGACCAACCACAATAGGTTTAATGTTAGCATCCTTCATTATTTGAATTAATTTTTTTGTGTTTTCAACAAATTCAGGTAATGGTACCCTTTGTGGACCTGTAGCTACAGAGTCGTTGGAACCAAAAAATATCGTACCCATTACAATATCTTCTCCGTCTTGATCAATTATGTTTTTTAGGACAGGTATAGCCCAGCGTGTATTAAAACCTGCATAACCTCTCTGTAAAATATCTAATTTTCTACTATAAACGTTGCTTAATGCAGAACCAACTGCGAAATGTTCTGGATTGAATGCAAATTCAGTAATTGAATCCCCAAATAATAAAAACTTCTTATAATCCATTATGTAACTTTAGTTATTCCCAGATTGTGAGGCGAGATTGTATCTATCTACTTTATCAATTCCTTCACTATCATTTGCATTTTGCTGTGACTTCGTACTGCTTAAATATTTTCTTCTTTTTTGGTTTTCGAGAATTCTACATTTTTGAAAAAAAGCAGATCTCTTACAGATAAAATTACCAAGTCTCTTCCATCTTTTGATCTGGCAGTAAATATTCGGAATCATTAGTACAGGTGAACCCCACACCCACTAAATAAAAGATAAACACCCAATAACAAACCTGCAGTGTATGGTGCAAAATAGTGTGAAATTATATCATTATATTATTTTGTAAAACTATTGATTCATTAAACGAAATAAATCAAAAGCCTCATAAAGTGTAATTACAAGTATATGAATATTTAATAAATGACAACGTTAAAAAGCCCTAGATCTGTACCACCACCACCACTTTCCAGTCCACTCTTGGAGGATGAGGTAGTCCATGACCATGATATGCAAGAAAGCTTACCTGTTTGTGTGCGTTGTAAAGAAGCTATCACGTCTGGTCACGCATATGAATTAGGCGATGACAGATGGCATACACATTGTTTTACGTGTTATCGTTGTGAAAAGTCCCTAAGTTGTGATTCTGATTTCCTTGTTTTAGGCACAGGTGCCCTGATTTGTTTTGACTGCTCAGATTCCTGTAAGAAATGTGGGAAGAAAATTGATGATTTAGCCATTATTTTATCATCATCAAATGAGGCTTATTGTTCTGACTGTTTTGTTTGTTGTAAATGTGGTGATAATATAAAAGATTTGAGGTATGCAAGAACTAGGAAAGGATTATTTTGTTTGAAATGTCATAAAAAACTGCTAGCTAAAAGGAAATACTATGAAGAAAAGAAACGAAGGGAACAGAAAAACTTGCCCATGCCTCCAGAACTTTTGAAAGATGAGCCTGCATTGAAAGATATTGTTGATTTTAACCCAGATTCTCCCATACCTGAAATACAGGAAAGTTCACCAGCGAAAAATGTGTTATCGCCTGTTAGAAAAATAAGTATGCATAGTCCAATTCCAAATGGTAACAATTTTCATAGTAATTCTTCATCCAATGGAGAAGCAAATTATTTGACGTCACCCAAACCTAAGAAGTTATTGAATAAGACACCGTTGAAGAATTACGATGATAAAAATATTCAAACAAACAATACTTTCGGTTCACCCTCAACCAAGAATCATAAGAAGGAATTAAGTTTACCTCTTTTCAATTCAGAGCTAACTCGAACTTTAGCACCAGCTAACCGTATTGAAAAGCAAGGACCTCTTCCAAGATCGCATCTTAAAACTCAATCGGACTTGACTGGATCAATTCACCAATCACAACTTATAGAAAAGGATACAGATACCTATAATGAAAACACATTCACAAGGACACCAAAAGAATTTTTAAATATTCCTACCACAACAACCTTTGACAATTTAGCAGAGCAACTATCTACCCCGAAGCAACTTGGAAATGGGGCTTTTATCAGCAATAGGGAAGACGAATCAAATTACACTCATGATATTATTGATACAACCCAAAATGAACTAAACTATTCCACAAATGTTACCCAAAACGAAAATACTACCATGAGTACAAATGATATATTAAATAATTACATGGATAAAAGCTCTTTAATTAATGAAAGCGAAGCATCTCTAATTCCTCCAAACCTAGATAATGAGAACATAATCAAGGAAAATAATGAAATTTTGAAACAGTTAGAAGAGGATATAGGTAATCTTCAGACAACTAAAGTTAATTTAATGCAAAACATAAATGACATGGTACAGATAAAATCAGATTTAGAAAGACAGTTGCAGGAATTGAAAGAGCAGATTGAAAATTCGAGACAAATTATTGTTGAACAAACTCAACAACATCATCAACCGCCAATGTTAATGACTTCATCAGATTCGTTTTCTAATGAAGGTTCACCTGTGAAAAATATTTCTACTGCCAGTATTGCTAGAGCTGCTACAAAGCCAAAATTTTGGAAGTTTTTCTCTTCAAAACCGCAAAACACACCTTCTCTAAGTTCCTCCCCTATCAAATTAGCTAACTCAAATCAAAATATTCCTAATTTAAAGAACATGCAGGCTCCTATATCATTTAACAATTCAAACGGTAGATCAAGTTCACCACATTCTCCCTCTGGATCCTCCAAATCGAAACTTGAAATCTCACATCCTAGATTACAAAATCCAGAGGACTTGAAAGAAATGAAACTATTACCCATTTCTACTTCCGGTAATGATCAACTTCCTGTCATTTTAACGGACTGTATCAAATTTATTGAATCAGATGAAGAAAATCTAAAAACTGAAGGGCTTTACAGAAAATCTGGATCTAAGAGGGTGATCGAGGATATTGAAGCTCAATTTAATTGTGGAACACAAGATATTGATCTTTCACGTTATGATATTAATGCTGTGACAAGTGTTCTTAAGAGATATTTGAGAAACTTACCAAATCCGATTATTACTTATGAAGTTTATGAGCCAATAATTGACTATGTGAGAAAACAAAACCTAAGTTTGAATGACGATGAATCTAGACAAGGTTTTATAGATATCTTGAGTCTATTACCAACAGAGCATATTGAAGTATTGAAATTATTAGGCGAACATATCAATCTAGTACAACGTTACAGTGATGAAAATTTGATGACAAAGAGAAATTTGTGTCTTGTATTTACTCCAAGTTTAATAATGGACTATTCTGGTGAAAAGGATATAATTGACATGAGAGAAAGAAATTTTGTGATAAGTTACATACTAGAGAATTATCAAGAAATTTTCGATTAAATTGCTTTATTTTTTGAGTCGTATAGTTATACAATTTTGATGTTATGATAAAAATCAAATGATATTCTTTGTTATTTATATAGTTTGTGTTATTATTTATTTCCTCCTCTGAGAGGTAAAAGTTAGATATTTTTTGTTATTATTTTCTTATGTCAAAAGTCAATCATAAGGTCATTTTACATGGATGATAAATAATCTTGATAGCCAATTGTGTCCAATTTGTCTGCTTTCACTAAAACTTCTTCTTCTTGTTTCAATAAAAACTCTTGCATCTTATGGAAATATTGATTATCATAGGCACCCAATATTCTAATTGCTAATAAAGCTGCATTGGTACTGTTATTAATTGCTACAGTAGCAACCGGAACACCTCTTGGCATTTGTACTATCGAATGTAATGAATCAACCCCACCTAAATTTGAACCTTTTACTGGAACCCCAATTACTGGTAATGCGGTCATAGCTGCAACCATCCCTGGTAAATGGGCAGCACCACCAGCACCTGCAATAATAGTTTTAATACCACGTTCAGAAGCTTGAATGGCATATTCGGACATTCTATGAGGTGTTCTATGAGCCGAAACAATTGTCACTTCAAATGGAACTCCAAATTCTTCAAGTACTTTACAAGCAGCAGACATCACTGGAAGATCTGAATCTGAACCCATGATTATGCCAACCAATGGCCTGATGGCTTCTCTTCTCTTTAATTGATCCACAGCGGTAATGATTACTGGCTTATTGACTTTACCAGTAATGTACTCTAATCTTCTTTGACATTCTTCAATTGAAGACGACACAATATTGATATGACCAACTTTACGACCAGGTCTAGATTCTTTACCATATAAATATACAGATGCACCAGGAGTTTGTAATGCACGTTCACAAATTTTCAATTCACCGTTAGGTTCATCTTTATCACCTAATAAATTTAACATTATGGCATTAGTATTGGTTGTAGTTAAATTGGTAAAGGATTTTGGCATTGGTAGGTTTAAGATAGACCTTATATGTGCTTCAAATTGAGATGTGACACAGGCATCAATGGTATAATGACCTGAATTATGAGGTCTTGGGGCAATTTCATTGATTAAAAGATCGCCATTATCTAGTAAAAACATTTCCACACCAAATATACCAGCCCCTGGAAAAGCTTTAATAGCATTTTCAGCTAAAAGGGCAGCTTTTAAACGAACAGAATTGGGAGTTCTAGCTGGACAATAACATAAATGACAAACATTATTTTGATGAATAGTTTCTACCACTGGGTAAGCATAAACACGATTATCTAAAGAACGAACAATCATCACAGACAATTCTTTCACAAATGGAGCCCATTTTTCAGCATATAATGGGCTACCCTTTAAAGCTTCAAGTGCATCTGGGATGGAACTTTCATTTTTAACAACAAAATTACCTCTACCATCATAAGCAAAGGTTCTTGCCTTTAACATGAATGGATAACCAAACTTTCTTACAACAGCTTTTAAAGCCTCATCTGTTGGATTTGGAATTGCAATACTCTCTGCAACTTGAATCTTATTTTTAATCAAAAATTCCTTTTGTCTATATTTATCTTGAATTAATTCAATAGTTTCTGGTGAGGGGGAAATTTGTAATTTTGGATGTTCATCTCTCAAACTTTTCAACGTTGGAACATCAACATGTTCAATCTCAACAGTTAACACATCACATTTTGCTGCTAATTTTCTAATATCATCCGGATTTGAGAAGGAACCTACAATGTGCTCAGTAGAATTTGAAATTTGTTTAGCTGGAGAATTATCGGCATCTAAAATCACTGTTTTAACATTTAGTCTACTAGCAGCTTCTACTAACATTCTGCCTAATTGACCACCACCTAATATACCAACTGTTCTAGAATCCATTTTTATGTTCTTTATATAGCCTTTTTTTCAATCTCTTATATGTATAAAGTAATTAATCAATTGCTTTAGTTGTTTGAAACTAGTTCATTCAATGTAAAATTTGTTAGATTGTAAGCCCTTAGCTCTTTTGATAAAGGATCTAAAATAATTCTACTTTTCCAATATTTATATATTCTTCAACATCCTTAATCTCATTTCCTTAGGATTTCAATTGAAACTTCAATTTTGAATATTTCAAATTTTCATTTAAAGGGCAGAGTCAATTTATTATAGACACTTCAAATAACCGAGGTATTCAGAAAATTCCCTTCAGTTTTCACAAAACTCTAATTCTATTGTTTTCTAAAATTACAATAGTCCTTGAAAAAACAAAAGAAGCTTGCATACAATGGTGTAATTAAATAAACAAGGAATTGATTTAAAGATATATAAACAAACAAAAAACATACTATTATAAAGAACACTAAACACTATATTCTTCTCCATCAGATAACATGACATATGTAGCTATTAAAGAGCTTTATGTATGTTAATAACTTTCTTTGAATCATAAAATTGCCGGCGTACCCAATCAGTTTCTGTCCCAGGGAAATTAAGTGGTTTACCAAAGGTTCTACTCCCATCCATCTTCCCTGTAGAATACCATTTACAAACAACAACTGGCTCAGAAATAAACTCAATGAATCTTTTCACTAACAAAACTTGGGGATGTTTAAGCAGTGCATCTTTTAAGCTGTCACTGGCACCTTCGAGTTGCAATACTATTGCCTTAATCTCGAATATATCATCCATTAACTCGTCTCTTTTTATAGTATCTTCATTTGGTTCATCTGAATATATGTTGGATCCATGATCTCTTCACCATCATCATGACTATCTTCATCAGATTCAAAATTCAAATAATCTTCTACTTGATTGAAATTCTTTAAATGCTCGGTATTGTCGGAATGTTGATGATATAATCCATTATAATTCACTGGTTGCAGATTAATAGAATATGTTCTGTTCTGGTTAACCCATTGACTAACAACTAGTGGTAAGGTGGTTCTTATCTGGGATGTATAACCAATTTGTGGTATAAATTGAGGTCCCAAACCATCCATTATTTTCTTTAATAGGTGCATACACAGGAAGAATAGATTAAATTTCTGTTGACCACATTGACATAACCATAAATATATATTAGTTTCATAAGTTGTTAAATCGACATCATTTCCATCAATATATTCTTTCATATTCCGTATAAATTTTTTCATTCACAATATACAAAACTGTATCTATTCTTAACTTTCTCTTTTATTTCAACTGATTATATTTTAAAGTCTTAAAATAGGATTCAGCGAGCATAATTGTTAATCTTGGTACGAAACTCTTTGAAGCTCGAGATTATAAGTCATATTTATCTCGACATAAATATTGTTTACAAAGATACTGGAAGTAGAACAAGTTTCTATTTTCAATAAATACATAATCGTAAATCTCCTTTAAAAAATCCCCATATAGATCATCCTCAGTCTTTGTAAATCTAATATGGGCGTTTTGGCGATTACTATCAGCTTCTTTAACCCAATGGAAAAAACATGAATCTCCAGCGGCAGCAGCAATTATATCTGCAGTTTTCTCAGTAAGGTTTTTATCTACTCTTTCATAAGGGTCAACATTATCACATATATCATTAAACACATCTAGATCAAACCAACTATAGTTTGTAATAAATTCATATGAACGTGAATTTGCCTGGTCTTGTTGAAGAACTGTCTTATTAGAAATGGCTCTCTTCAAACGCCACAAACAAAATTGAACCTTGGAATCTCCACAACTATTATGGATAGCTGTGACATTTGCATAATCCATATCAGTAGTGACATATTGGAGTTTATAACCTAAATTAACCTCTTTAGAAAGAAAATTAGTTAAATCTTCTTGCACCAATCTTTCGAGAAAATAAGGCAGCCGATAAATAACCTTCACCATTAAGCTCCCCAACCATTAAAAACATTGTTATAAGTTTTAATAAATGTTATAAGTAGCATCTACAGCAGCACTTGTAAATAATGATTTGTCAATAGTATCATAATCAAAGTATATAGCCAAGGAGGGCATACTTTCTTGATTGGTGGTATATTCTTTTAATTCCAAAAGCTTAACACGGTTTAAAGTACCATCAGATAATAATTTACCAGCACTTATTAAAGCATCATCTCTAATCCATCTTGACTCCCCATGTTTGTTCCAGAACCTTTTAATTTCATTTGTTTCTATACTAGTAGCATTATTTAGATATTCAGAGAAGCCACCACTCTTCACTAACAAATCCATCCAATCAGAAGATTGATAACAATTCTGGCTAGAAGGAAATTCCTTTAATCCAGCTGGTATCTCTGTCTTCTTTAATGTATCATGATGGATAGCATGCTGCAACGTAATATTGATAAAGTTATAATTACGTCTAAATTTGAAAAGATAGCTAGATTTACAGTTGTTATATTTAAAAGTTGATACCTTCTTGTAATCCTTCTTGAGATGGCGGGCCTTATCTTGATGGCAAATATATGATGAACAAGTTAAATGGTAATCGTTTTGATCAAACTTATTAGTTCTAAGGACCAACCTTTGGTTGGTTGCAGCTTCGATTCTAGAAACGATATGTTTAACTGTCTCTAATAATTCAAATTGAGATGCATCAAATGATATACTAAGTGAAGTATATGGAATAGTTGCAGTGATATCATAAACTGACCAATTCTTTTTTAGAGCCAGCTTACTTTCGAGATCCTTAAGCGAATGGATAGTAGATGATTCATAAATCTTGTGATTACTACTTTTTATACCCCTTGCTAAATCATATAAAGGACCTAAAATATCATCATATAATGTATATTTGGATCTTTTAATCCTGCGAACTGTGGATATTGTTGCATTGGAAGAAGTGCAGGGAATGGAAGTACTGGAAATAGAAATATTGCTTAGATAATGATAGTTGATTGATTTCTGGTTGATTGATTTATATTTAATGGTTCAGCAAAAAGAAACTTGCTAAATGAAGTGTATTAAAGATGCTCTAATTAGATCTTTCATTAAATTGAATAAATTTCCCTTTAATTTTTTACCTGTTTCGGCTTAAGTTAATATCCCTAAAAGGAAGTTCTTCAAGATCTCAGTGATAAGAGAATTTTCTGCCAATCTAAATATTTCCAGAAATGGAAATTAAAGTAATTTCAAAGATCAGCTCGTTACTTTTTTGGGTAATTATTTTGATATTAAATAAAAAGGTAAAATATGCTAGAAAAGAACCCTATTTTGAATGATATATATGATATTATAGTTATAAAACGTTGTTTAATGCCTTTAAAAGGATCAAATTATGAAAATTGAATGAGATATTGGTACTAACCTAATATATTAATTTATAATAGTATATGTTAAAAGAAGCCTTTTTAGGTGTGTTTTTACAAAAGAACTATATAAATATATACTTCTACTGATTCTTTTTAAATCAGGATATTTAATCTTGGTTATATAGAAAATATAGAAAATAAATCATAATGATATCAAAGGAAAATATAAATGAGAAATGAAATGTCGTGCCTTTATATACAAATTCTCGAAATAAAGAGATATGGAAAATTCTGGTTAATGGATGATTAAAAACCATTCAGTATATGAAAGAATTAAAACAAGGGAAGAAACAATCCAGTATAATAATTAATTCATTTAACCATGAATTATAATAAAAAGAAAAGAGATACCATATAATAATATAGTATGGGGGTAAAGAATCTTATGGTTTATGTTCTTATAAAGACCATTGCTTACCATACTTCTAGCAGACTGTATCTTAGACACTTTGTCAATAGTTTTATTTTATCCATCCATTATTAATTACATCCTTACTTCTATATAATTATTCATATTAATACAACTAGTATTTACAAAGATGGATATAAATATCATACCCAATTACAATCTGTTTCTTTTAACTAAGTATTGATGTTTTTTTCATAAATTCTTAGCATCATAAAATATAATTGCTTCTTCTTCTTCCACTGAAGAAGCCACGCTATTAGACTCTCCCTCTTTCTCTTTGATAGAATCCATTTTCTTTAAGGAACTTACAATGGATGAATCTGATTGAGAATTACGACTATTCATAGAGAATATTGGTAGCTCTCTTGGCCTAGTAAACATTTCTGGTTTGACTACATTTTCATCATCGTTTCTTTGTGGGGTTGGATGGTCAGGTGGTTTTGATTTTGTGTCGTAGCATGTTTTAATATCTTTATTTATGTAACCCCATAACAAGATATGACCTAAATTATCACCATCGATAATCCCATATATTTCATTTATTAGCGATTTAATTTTATTAATTCTGGTTTCTAATACATGTGATAGTGTCAAATCAGTTGCTAACTCTCTTTTGGTTCCGCTTGATGAAGATGAAATTGATTCATAAGAGGTTGATTGTCGTGGAATGGATGGTGGTAATAATAATGTTTTATTTTTTTGGGAAGAATCTTTAACCGTTTTGGAATAATCAATAGGTTTAAGGTTGGGTTCGGAACGAACTCTCAACGAAAACAAATTACGGAAAGATCTCGATCTAGACATACCTGATCTACTTCTTTTCTTTGATGGCGATGATAATGGTGATGTGGTAGCAGATTTTGATTTTTCGCTTATATGAGGAAGGAATGTGAGAAATTTACCCAGTAGGTTAAATGCAATATTTGCCACAAATTTGTCTATAATAGGATAAGTAGTCTCATCATGGTTGGAGGATATTACTTTTAACGAGTCACAATCTTTAGATTTAAGTGTTTCGTGGTTATTAAAAACCATATTACTGTAAAACTTCTTGATATCAAAGTTTTTAAAGTCTTTCGTTCTAATATCAAAAGTAGAAAGGATTTTCACAGAGGGAAAATTCATACAAACATAAAATAGATTCTTCAAATTGTTAGTTTTTTCATTAGTTATCAGTTCAAGAATTTGTTTTATAATATCATGTAATTGAGATGTATGAGCATATATTTTATCATGACTTCTCTTGATGTTTATAAAATAATCTTTATGCATTATGATTTCTAAAATTTCATTTAAAGAATATAGTAGTTTGATAAATTTCAAATTAATTTCATCAAATAAATCGCTAAAATAAACCAAATCACCATTTGTTCTGTGATAACTATTTGTTATTTCCAGCGCTACTTTTTCATTGATTTCAGATAGATCTAACATTTCCAAAAATGGGATTAATTGTAAAATTTGAACTCGTTTTATCACGTTCAAGATGGTTCTATTGTCATGATGTTCCCATATAAGCAATTGAAGAAATGAAGTCATCAGTGTAACACGAAGACCATTTGTAGAGGTCAATGTTGGTGGTGTACCTATTGAATTCATACTTATCAACGAGGTACTACTATTGTTCCCACGAGCTAATGAACTAGGAGGGAGCAATGTTGACCCAGATTTACTCTTAAAAGATAAATTACTTATACCACGAGATAAAGAATTAATGTTATCATTTAGTTTGTAAGATTTTGTTAAAATATTTAGTGTTTGTCTTTTCCATTCTGATTGTTTTAATTTAATCTTTGATGATGCGTAAAGTTCTTCTTCATCAACATCATAAAAGATGTCATATACATCTTCCTGTACTTTAAAAATTGGATTTGCCGTTCCTACGATCAGTCTCATATTTGATTCTTGTGAATTTTGAATATAATCCTTTAATAATCCCACCATTGAAATATCAACATAAGGTAAAGCAAATATATTCTTAAAACTGGGGTCTTTATTCATATCAACGCCGCTAATCAAATAAGTGATGGCAAATATTAATTGACATAAATAATCTTTAGTAATTTTGGTTGAATATATTATAATGTTCTTGATTTCAGTTAAATTAGTAAATTGAAGATCAATATCTCTTATAAGCTTCAACGTAATTCTGTTGTAATCAATCTCAGTTGGAATGTATGAATCCCGTAGAATATTTTGACATATTGGTAATTTATAATACAAGGGGGTTGCTAGGTGTGGAGAGGTAGTGGAAGACAAAAGGTAGTGTGTTTGTTTATTAGATATTGTCATCTTGTTATTGTATTTATCTTGCTTTTTCGGTATAAGATCGGTAATATTTTGAACAATGTTGTCTATGAGAATATCTTCATCCACAGAATCGTTAATGGATTGGACAATCTGTTGAAATAAATCATCTATTGGGACGTTTGTGAAGTCAATCTTATTTATCCTATTTGTAAAAGTTGATAATATTTTCGTTTCATTATCATCACCTGTCTCATTCATAATAGTTTCTAACAAAACAGTTAAAAAGGGTTTCCATTTAATAAAATCTGGCGATCTTGACCCAACTGAAACAGCTTTAATAGTAGCACCCCTTTCATTTGATGAATTCAATACTGTGTTGCATATACTAATGAAATAGAGGATATCCATATCCTTTACTATCTCATCACCTGATGGTAATAGTTCAAAATTCTGTGAGACAGGGTTATAATATAACATAAAATAGGTAAAGTCAATTCTTCCTGGATTTTTTTCCATGTTATCTGGTATCATTAAAGTGGCTAAATTAATGGAATCGAATCCTGGAATAATGTTTGGATATTGACATTTTATTGTTGACCCCAATTTGTTATCAAATTCTGCAGATAGCATATACTCCACATTTACACATCTAATGTTACTTCCATCATCCATGTTGTATGTGTGCTAGTTGGTGCTATATGATTCTTGTTTAGCTGCTCTAGGTGCTTTCTTTTAAGAGTTATGTTTTAAATCTTAATCAAGCCGTGCGAGCCATTAAAATTCGAATTTGAAATCTTTGAAAGTTGCATTTTTTTGCAGTTTCCTTTACTTAACAGGAAGAAATGCCAAGATTTGATATTATAGATAGATATTCAGTCTAAAGTTTAGTTAAGGACAATACTTCAAATTAAAATACAATGCATTAACACAAGAAATAAATTCTTTAAAAAATTTAATAGCTTAAAAAATACGTATATAAGTGCAAAATATTATATAACTATCTTTTAAATAAGTTTAGAACATATTAGATAACTTCTCGTATGTGTAGAAGACAGCTGCATTGGAAGGCAAAGATCTGAACAACGTAATGGCCAGGCCTCTATAAAACCCAGCAATCCCATAATGATTATGAATATGATTTATAGCCTCTTTAAATCCCAGATGTTCAGTTTGCATTAAAGATTTAATTGTGTCTACGGGGAACACACTACCATTGAATACAAACCCAGCAATACCACCACTTAGAAGCAATTGCCATGAATGAATTATAAGCTCCGTCTCATTAGCTTCATTTGATGGATTATCAAGGATATCCCATGAACCAGTGTTCTTATAAACAAAATATCTTTTCAATAATTGGAAAGTACCAAACCATATTAATGAACCAATAGATTCTCTAATGAAAGTCCCCATTTGACCTTGCCATAGTCCTAAAACACCCTTTTCAGCAATAATGGATTTAATAGTGGGTATAATTTCAGTATGATGAGTGGACTGTGGTGAAGGTGGATTTCTTGTCCTACTTTGTCTCCTCGTTCTAGATAGTTTCATGGTACTCACATCTTCTTCTAATTCTTCAGTTTCCTCTTCTTCGTCTTCATCATCATCTTCTCCAATTTCTGTACTTGTTGGTTGATGTTCAATATCTATTTCTTTGTACATTTGCATATGTAAATTTGAAACTTGTAATTTACATTTAATCAATTCCACTGGTGTTAAAACAAAACTTGCACATGACCCAGCAAATGCACCTGATATTAAAATAATCCAAATAACATCCCATTCTGTGAATCTACTCATTAAATTATAACATTGATTATAAGAGACAAATAAAATTGCATTTTCTAAAGCAGCACCAAGTAATGGTGATAAAATTCCCTGATAGAACCCAGCAAAAATCCCTTCATTATTGTAAGTGTATTGGATACAGGACCATGTGGTCGGGAATACATTAATACCTTGTGTTTGCATTCTAACTTTTATAGTATCGAATGGATAATCTATAAGTTTCCCGAGGGCACCTGCAAGGGATCCACATATTATTTCCCACAGAGCAGTTTGTAGTGTCATACTTGTATCTCTGTTTTCAACTTATATTTTAATAGATATATGACAATTCCAAAGAGATTGACAATGTTCTACCTATTTTTAATAGCCAGCATTGCTCATCGAGAAAGTGGAATGAAAAATCGCCTATCGATTTCAAATTTTTGGAAGATCTTTAATTTTGGAAAAAAAAATGTGTCAAATAATATTTCAAATAATATTTCATATACCCGTATTAGATGTTTAATAAAGTTTATTATAAAGCAGTTGAGGAAGAAAGTGCAATATCTATAGAGATATTATATATTTATATATTTATATGTGAAGAAAGTTATGCTGATGAGATGGCTAGTGATTCTGCCACAGCTTCATCTCCCTGTAATAAAGGTATTATTTCGTTTAGATAGTCTACAGCCACATCAATCAACTCTTTATGTTCACTTAATAAATGTCCATTAACATGATTCTTTAATAATATAGTGAAACATCCCGCAGAATGCCCACTTTTCATGTCATCAAATGAATCACCTACCATTATTAGTTGTTGTGGTTCAAGATTTAAAAGTTTAGCTATATGTAATAATGGATCTGGATTTGGCTTTGTGGGTCTGAAATCACGAGTTAAGATATAATCAAAATTTGACCATTCTGTGGGTAAGAATTTCTTAATTAAATTGTTAACAGGTGGTAATATGTTTCTTGTACAGATATTTTTACTATAATTGTTTAATGTTAAATATTTCATTAATTCCACTAAACCAGGCTGTGGTTTCATTTCTTCCATTGCTTTCACTTCCACGTCATGAATTCTCTTTTCTGCTAATAATTTCTCTTCTAACGTGGGTAAATCTTCAATAAATTGCAAGATATCTATTGATTTATCATGTAATCCTATAGCTTGTCTCATAGCGGGAAACATCCATGGTTGTGGTAAACATAATGTCCCATCCATATCGAATATTATAGCTTTAATATTTTGTGGGATAAGTCTATTCAATCTAGTCATGTTATGTATAGGTATATTTGGTATGTGGTTATATGTTATGCTGGCTGGCACCAGAGGAAATGATATGTTGAATTATGTATATAATGTAAATCTTTTCTGTTAAATATAGTGATCTCATCAAGTCTTGAACTGTCTTGCGTTTTTGCAACAGCTAAAAAATTTAATTTAAAAGAGGGTGTTTTGTATTATGAGTGTTGTTAGCTAAGAATGGAGACGTGGATGGACAGGAGGGGGTCGCTTGTATTATAAGAACTAAATCATTTTCAAAAGATGTAAATAAATCTATAAATATCTGTATAATATTGTAGTTAAAAAGAGGGGGAACGTTAATTAATGAGACAAAATAGCAAGAGAGGGGGGTGAGTAAAAAGAGACAGAGAGATGGTATAAGAGCTTTATTATCAGATCAATCTGAAAAGGTACCAACTTAAGATCTGTGTTAACAATCCTACAGATATACTACCAAAAGTACCTGCCTCCCTTGCCATTCCACATTTTCAATCCAATATCAACTTCTTCTTGAACTTGGCGCAATTTGAAAGTGAAAATGTTAAAATTGAAACTTAATCAAAAACAGTGGGAAGATAAGTTATGCGTATCTTGAACTAAAATAGCTGAGACAGAACAAATACAAATACACAATGACATCAAGTGTACCATATTTTAATGCTGATGAAATGGAACATAACCCATTTGAGGACAATCAAGGATCAGTGATTGCTAGTACCATCTTAACACATGGAAATACTAAAGCGGAGGAGGAAGAAGAAGATGTGGTAGCTACCCCCCCTGCTGAACACACAATTTCAATTGATACTCCAATTGAAACACCTCCACATGTATCTCCTCCACCTCAAAGTATTCATGAAGAACAAGTCAAATCACCTCCTTCACCTCCACGAAAGGACGATCCACAATCAATTGATAAATTTTTACCTGAAATTAAATTTCAATCTAAACATCATTTTAAAGTGAAAGTGACTGGATTAGAACGTGTGGGGACAAATTCAAATAAACGTGAAAATCCAACAATTATTTTTCAATATGATACCAATATTCCATTATTTCGTCGTAAACATTGTGATAAAGTGAAGAAAACTATTCAAGAATTCAAAGAATTTTATAAATATTTAAATTCATGTGTCTTAGAATGTTTTGTCCCGACTTTACCTTTACCTTATACTCATTATGGTATTAACAATCAAGAAGATTATGAAGAGGTATTATTAACATATCAAATTTGGTTTAACCGTATTGTAAAAGATCCTATTATTGTCAGTAATGAAGAATTTATGTTTTTCATTGAAAGTGATTTCAATACATATAGACCTATAAATCATGGCCAGGGGAATGATGATCATGGTGTAAGTTTAACTCGTTATGAAGGTATTAAGAGAAAGACAATGAAACAATTCCAACCTCCATATGATAATAATGTAATATTATCTGAATTTCGTCCTATGATTAAATCATTATATCGTGGATCACAAATTATTCAAGATTGTATGCTTGTTATAGATAAGATTCATGGGTTGGCAATTCAAGAAGAAACTACATTGGGGAAAGAATTTATACAATTAAATTCAATGATTAATCAATTTTATAAATTTGATGATGTTATACCACCATATGAAAGATATGGTAAGATCTTAATTACTGTTAGTGATATTAATAGTGTTTTGAGTACAATGAATATGGCTACATTATATGATGGATTATCATGGGTAATAAGTGATACATATGGTATTAAAGAGTCTTTAACAGATAGACATTTTATAATGAGAGATTTGATGAATTTACAAAAACAAAGTAAATTGAAACAGGAACGTGCTCGTAAGAATAGAAATAAGAGAGATATTGATCCATTAAGATTGAATGAATCTATTCATGATTTACAAAATACCATTAAATTAGAACAACGTACTACTTTAAAATTAACCAGAATGACAATGAATATGACTGAGTCAAGAGAACAATGGTTAAAATGGTATGATGATTGGATTAAGCTTAATATCAAGAATTTTACATTGAAAAATATTGAATATGAGAGAAAGAAATTGAATGTTATGGAAAGGGCTAAATACGGTATAAGGTCCACAGATTCACAAGGCGGGTTGTCGAGATTGGGAAGAGATCACTTACCAGTATTAAGTCCCGAGGCACACAAGTCAGTGATTAAACCTTCACAGGAAAGAGACAATGATACATGGACCACCACAGATCGTCATTTCAAAGATACAAACGAACTGATCAAGTCCACTTCGAGATCACAATCCGCTGGCGCGGTGGAGCTGTTGAAACCAGCAGAGACCCAGGAGGACAACACCAACTACAACGCCCGAACCGCAGTCCGTTTCCTCGGTAGAGCCAACTTCTAACCTCCAACTCTTCGAATATGACCATTAAAATATCACTAATAAACCACTCTATAGTCTATATTATAAATATTGAACAATGCACCCACGTACTTTCACAGGAAAACGGTGTTTTTTAGTATGGACATTAGCGAGAACAATAGATTTCCCCAGTCTCCCCCCTGAAAAATTTTGAAAAATACTGATGTTTAAAAAATAACGTGGTTTTATAGCAATAATTTGGCAAATATATTGACATATTGGCGAGGGGGGATCGAGTACAATTTGTATTTAAGCGATTCAACTCTCCAATTTCATTCATTCCCTTGCCCTCCCCCCCACTTTCTTCCTTGACGCTTTTTATTTTTTGATTCGGTCGATTGATAGCTAACTACACAAAACTCCACACAACTACAATCAAGTAAATATGGTTGCCTTTACTGTGGATCAAATGCGTGATCTTATGGATCATGTGACCAATGTTCGTAATATGTCTGTTATTGCCCATGTCGATCATGGTAAATCTACTTTAACTGATTCTTTAGTGCAAAGAGCCGGTATTATCTCTGCTGCCAAAGCTGGTGAAGCCAGATTTATGGATACAAGAAAGGATGAACAAGAAAGAGGTATTACTATTAAATCTACTGCCATTTCTTTATATTCTGAAATGCCAGAAGAAGAAGTGAAAGATATTAAACAAAAGACGGATGGTAATTCCTTCTTAATTAATTTAATTGATTCTCCAGGTCATGTTGATTTCTCATCGGAAGTCACTGCTGCTTTAAGAGTCACTGATGGTGCTTTAGTCGTCGTTGATACCGTGGAAGGTGTTTGTGTTCAAACTGAAACAGTGTTAAGACAAGCTCTAGGTGAAAGAATTAAACCTGTTGTCGTTATTAATAAAGTCGATAGAGCTTTATTAGAACTACAAGTCACCAAGGAAGATTTATATCAATCTTTTGCCAGAACTGTGGAATCTGTTAATGTTATTGTCTCCACTTATGCTGATGATGTCTTGGGTGATGTTCAAGTGGATCCATCCAAGGGTACTGTTGCCTTTGGGTCCGGTTTACATGGTTGGGCTTTCACCATTAGACAATTTGCTGAACGTTATGCTCATAAATTTGGTGTTAATAAAGATAAGATGATGGATAAATTATGGGGTGATGTTTATTTCAACCCAAAGACTAAACATTGGACTAATAAAGACACTGATCATGATGGCAAACCATTAGAAAGAGCATTTAATATGTTTGTCTTAGATCCAATATTCAGATTATTTGAAGCTATTATGAATTATAAGAAGGAAGAAATTCCAACTTTATTAGAAAAATTAGAAATTAGTCTAAAATCTGATGAAAAGGATCTTGAAGGTAAAGCTTTATTAAAAGTGGTTATGAGAAAATTCTTACCTGCCGCTGATGCTTTATTAGAAATGATTGTTATGCATTTACCATCTCCTGTTACTGCTCAAGCTTATAGAGCTGAACAATTATATGAAGGTCCAGCTGATGATGCTAATTGTATTGCCATTAAGAATTGTGATCCAAAGGCTGATTTAATGTTATACGTCTCCAAAATGGTTCCAACTTCTGATAAAGGTAGATTTTATGCCTTTGGTAGAGTCTTTGCCGGTACTGTTAAATCTGGTCAAAAGGTTAGGATTCAAGGTCCAAATTATGTTCCAGGTAAGAAGGATGATTTATTCGTTAAAGCTGTCCAAAGAGTTGTTCTTATGATGGGTAGATTTGTTGAACCAATTGACGATTGTCCAGCTGGTAACATTATTGGGTTAGTCGGTATTGATCAATTCTTATTAAAGACTGGTACTTTAACCACATCTGAAACTGCTCATAACATGAAGGTTATGAAATTCTCTGTCTCTCCAGTGGTGGAAGTTGCCGTGGAAGTTAAGAATGCTAACGATTTACCAAAACTAGTCGAAGGTTTGAAAAGATTATCTAAATCTGATCCATGTGTTTTAACCTACATGAATGAATCTGGTGAACATATTGTCGCTGGTACTGGTGAATTACATTTAGAAATTTGTTTAAACGATTTAGAACATGATCATGCTGGTGTTCCATTAAAGATTTCTCCACCTGTGGTTGCATACAGAGAAACTGTGGAAGCCACTTCATCTCAAACTGCTTTATCTAAATCTCCAAATAAACATAACAGAATTTATTTAACTGCTGAACCAATTGAAGAAGAAGTCTCTTTAGCCATTGAAGATGGTAAGATTAATCCAAGAGATGATTTTAAGACTAGAGCCAGAGTCATGGCTGATGATTTCAATTGGGATGTTACCGATGCTAGAAAGATTTGGTGTTTTGGTCCAGATGGTGCTGGTCCAAATTTAGTCATTGATCAAACTAAAGCTGTTCAATATTTGAATGAAATTAAAGATTCTGTTGTGGCTGCTTTCCAATGGGCTACTAAAGAAGGTCCAATCTTTGGTGAAACCATGAGATCCGTTAGAGTTAATATCTTAGATGTTACATTACATGCTGATGCCATCCATAGAGGTGGTGGTCAAATTATTCCAACCATGAGAAGAGCCACTTATGCTGCTTTCTTATTAGCTGAACCAAGAATTCAAGAACCTGTTTTCTTAGTGGAAATTCAATGTCCAGAAAATGCTGTTGGTGGTATTTATTCTGTCTTAAATAAGAAGAGAGGTCAAGTGGTCTCTGAAGAACAAAGACCAGGTACTCCCTTGTTTACCATTAAGGCATACTTACCAGTTAATGAATCCTTTGGTTTCACTGGTGAATTAAGACAAGCCACTGGTGGTCAAGCCTTCCCACAAATGGTGTTCGACCATTGGGCTACCATCGGTTCTGATCCATTAGACAAAACAACCAAAGCTGGTGAAATTGTTCAAGCTGGTCGTAAGAGACATGGTATGAAGGAAGAAGTTCCAGGCTGGCAAGAATATTACGATAAATTATGATTAATTTTGAAAGTTGTTATTCCAGAAAGCACAATTTGGAAGTAATGAACCAATTCCATTTGCCTTTCTACCAACTTCATCCATCATCTTTCCACTAATTTATCTCTATTTCATGTTTATCTATATTTATATAATACTATTATAAAATATACTAATAATACTTATACTAATAATAATCCTTATTACTCTCGAATCAAGACGCCCGAGATTTGGAGAAACCCGGAAAATCGCAAAACTCAGCGAAAAAAATCCACAGCCCGACATCTCGGCATCTCCGAAAACTCGGTCACCAATGACCAATTATATGTCACGGCCAAATTTAAAGGTTGTCTTCTCCAATGCGAAATGTCACATTTGCCATGATAGAGCCATTCTCGGTTTAGAAATTGGTATATAAAGACAACTCAAAGACATCAGAAGGATTTGAACTCGTAAATACTCGACGGTCGACCAGGTGAGATTTGATTGAAATAGTTAAGTTAATAAGAAAGAACTGCAAATACAAGAGCAAAATTACACACTCTCACAAACACATAATCCCTTAAAAAAACATAAAGCATGTTAAGAAATACATTTTTAAGAAACTCAGTCTTGCCAACTAGAAGATTTTTAGCCACTTCTATCAAGAATCAACCAAGTATTGGTAGATATACTGGTAAACCAGATTCAGCCACTGGGAAATATAATGTTTCATTTATTGAAGGGGATGGGATTGGTCCAGAAATCTCACAAGCTGTGAAGGAAATCTTTGCTGCAGCTGATGCTCCTATTAATTGGGAATTTTGTGATGTGTCTCCAATCTTAGTCAATGGGTTAACTACAATCCCAGACCCAGCGGTTCAATCTATTAACAAGAATTTGATCGCTTTAAAGGGTCCTTTGGCTACTCCAATTGGTAAAGGTCACAGATCTTTAAATTTAACTTTAAGAAAGACTTTCAACCTTTTCGCTAATGTTAGACCAGCTAAATCCATTAGAGGATTCAAAACCACTTATGATAATGTCGATTTAGTACTTATTAGAGAAAATACGGAAGGTGAATATTCTGGTATTGAACATGTTGTTGTACCAGGTGTCGTCCAATCTATTAAATTAATCACCCGTGATGCCTCCGAGAGAGTCATTAGATATGCTTTTGAATATGCAAAGGCTATTGGTAGACCAAGAGTTGTTGTGGTTCATAAATCTACTATTCAAAGATTGGCTGATGGTCTTTTCGTTGATGTGGCTAAGGAATTAAGTGAACAATATCCAGAGATTAAATTTGAAACTGAATTAATTGATAATACTGTCATGAACTGTGTCATGCATCCAGATTCTTATAGTGATGCCGTTGCTGTGTGTCCAAACTTATATGGTGATATCTTATCAGATTTGAATTCTGGGTTAAGTGCAGGTTCTTTAGGTTTAACTCCATCTGCTAATATTGGTAATGAAATCTCTATCTTTGAGGCCGTTCACGGTTCTGCTCCAGATATTGCTGGTCAAAATAAAGCTAACCCAACTGCTTTATTATTATCATCTGTTATGATGTTAGAACATATGGGTCTAAATGAACATGCTAATAAGATTCAAAATGCTGTATTAAACACAATTGCTTCTAGTCCAGAAAATAGAACAGGTGATCTAGGTGGTTCTGCTACTACTTCTTCATTCACTGAAGCTGTTATTAAAAACTTATAAGTTTGATCCAAACATAAGTACCCCTTTCCCTCCACTCAAGAATATATATAAATACGTTAACTTTAAATTGTTTTTTTTTTCCTTTTTACTTTCCAAATGTACTATAAATTATAACGAACATATCCCACGCATCATAACTATTCTTTTCTATAAAAAAATATACTTATTAATATTATTTATCATATAAATATTTTAAAAAATAGACTTGTAAATTGATATAATATCCTTTTTTTTTTCTTAATCATCCATTTGTTTACTTTCCACTGATACGTTTTCTTCCACCTGTATATCTTCATCTTCTTCTACTACGTTTTTTTTAAACCATATCTCATCAGATTCCATAAATTTCTTACAACCTTCATTAGATTGAATACATCCCATAATCTCTTCATCTGAATTAATATAACTTGATTTACAATAATTAAACATTATTGGTGTATCATTTGGTCTTGTCGTAAATTTTAAAATTGTTTCCTTCACTTTATTTTCATCAATATTATTTATAATTTGATAATCTGTACCATATGTATTACTTTGCATTAATGACCATTTTGTCATATTTTTCTTATCTCTTACAAAATATGAATATGGAGATAATGTTATCATCACAAGTAAATAAGGTTCATTAATAAGACCCATTTTCTTGGCAGAGTCAATTATATGATATTCTGGATGAGATAAATTCCATTCATTTTGTATCTTACCTGTAAGATCTTCATATTCTTCTTTCAACAATTTCAACTTTTTAGTTATCCCATCTTTAATTGATTGTAAAGATTTTAAATATTTAATATGTTTTTCATTTGAATCAGTCCCCATATAATTTATACTACTAGCTAAGACATTAATAATATCTTTACCTTGAAAATTTTTTAAAGTTTGCATTTCATAAATACATTTTTTCAATTTATGTTCTGCTTGTTTTCTCTTGATAATAATATGCTTAATTAATTGATTCTTAGTGGTCACACTATATAATTGTGGATAGAATTCAAATGGGATATTAACCCCATCTGGTAATGCAATATCTTCTTCAGTCATTTCATCCATTTCACTAAAGATAACAGTTAAAAAGGGTGATATATTTTTCAATGAATTTTCTGTTATATCTTTAAAATCCCATTTACCATCTTCTGTTTGTACTAGATCATCATCATCGGGGTATAATAATCTGTTTAACATTTTATACAAATTAGTATCATATTCTTCTGGTGGGAAATGTAATAACATAACATTACTTTCTCTGGTTTCAATTGAATCATCTGGTTTATACAGTGCTTTAGTGACAAAATTTTCATAAATTTCAGTCTTATTTACACCGGGACAAATTTCAAGATCCATTAAGATTGATCTAATAAAACTTGGTAATAATTCACTTATTCTATCAGTGTCTTGTAATTGTAATCTTAATTCATTGTCAAATACTAAGGAAAATATATTAGGTGAAACATATGCTCTCCTAGAATTTGGATCATTAATTATAGATATTAATCTTTGTAATTGCCATAATGTTTCTGGTTGAACATCATTAACTAAATTTTCATCGACTCCAGAAGAAACCTCTTTGATAGATCCATTGCTTAATAGTTTACATAAAGGTTCGTTTAATGATACACCTTTAAACCAATTTGAATCATAATTCAAATCTTTAAAATCGGGTACTAAAAATAATTTAGGCATATATTTAGCCACTGCCCAAGAAAATAGAGCTAAATAATTTTCAATTAAACTATTTGGTGGTAAAGGTAATACCATTGTTGGATTCAATATATCAAATTTATGTAATGATTGTCTTATCGTAGTGTAATCAGGTGGTCCATCATTGGAGTTTGTAGTAGTAGTACTAGATAAAGTTGAAGTAGAAGATGATTGAATCGGTATATTTTCCAGATCATCATTACTTATTTGGTATTGTTCATTTTCTGAAATTAGCTTATTGTTATTATTATTATTATTATTATTATTATTATTATTATTATTATTATTATTATTATT